>PVIU01004864.1:0-121099 GCA_004026605.1 Ondatra zibethicus | reverse complement strand
GGCTCTTATACTCCCTAGGCTCTTATACTTAAACACTTGGTCATTAGGGGGTAACACTATTAGGAGGTGTGGCCTTGTTGGGGTAGGTGTGGCCTTGTTGGGATAGGTGTGGCCTTGTTGGAGGAAGTGTGTCACTGGGATGGGCTTTGAGTTTCATAAGCTCAAGCCAGGCCCAGTGGCTCATCGTTCCTTCCTGCCTGCTCAGATGTAGAACTTTCAGCTACTTTCCAGCACCAACTCTGCCTGTGTGCCACCATGCTTCCTGCCATGATGACAATGGAGAACCCTTTACATTTTTCTAGTGTACAAACAGCTAATAGGAGGGTCCACTCAGGTGAGTCACCTCCAGAGAGAGACTCTCCTCAGAGAGAACTTCGGTGTAAGTAGTTGCAAGAACCCCGGTAGACTCTGACATTATATCTCACATTTTTTTGTGTGCCAGTTTACTTTAAAATATTCTGACCTAGGTCACATATATACACATATACGTGTGTGTGTGTGTGTGTGTGTGTGTGTGTGTGTGTGTGTGTGTGTGTGTGTGTGTATGCCATAATTTTTGTTGAGAAATATGCTCACAACCCTGTTGGGCCCCCAAACAGTATGTCATCACCGCTGGTTCTGAGTGTCAGCCCAGGCAGATCGAAACTCAGAGGGACCACTTCCTTTGAGCCCCTCTGTGTGACCTGCTCTCTTCCTGGCTGCTTCTGTCCTGATCTGCACTCATCCACAGTGATGCTTCTTCATCTTCTTTTTTCAAAAGAAATTAAGCTCCTTTACAGATTAAAGTTTGGTTGCCCCAGCTTCCTCACAAATGCGCAGGATTAAAACTGGGTCACAGAGACGTGACTGTTCCTTCTTCCAACCAGACAGTAGCTGCAGGCGGTGCCAGGGTTCTGCTCCTCTCTGCTCCCTCCTGGAGTCTGGCGACCCTGGTGGAAGCAGGTAGCCGGCCTCTCACCCCCCTCTTCTCTGGGCCAAGGGCACTTGTCACTTTCCAGCCAGAGCCTGGCTGTCCCCTTTTCCTTTCCTGGCTAATTTATGCTACTGGCCTCCAAGGGGCTCCCCTCTGATCCCACTTCCCCCCTGCTCCTCCTTCCTCCCTCCTCCCCTTAGGATGCTTCAGGATCAAGGACAAGGACATATTATTGGGTCGCCAAGCTAGAGGCAGAACTCTTTGTCTATCCTCCAGGACTTAACGCTTCGAGACTTCTGTGGACGGCATTATTATGCTCAAGTGTTTACTGGCCTCTCCTGACGGGAATGATAATCCCTTACTTGTCTGTACCCATTGGCATTAGATTTGACATTGTGGCTTGCTCTCATGAACAAAGGCAAGCAAAGTCACGTGACATGCTCCACTCTCAAGTAAAAGCCAGTATAGGGTCCTCAGTAGTTCAGCATCATACAGGGAGAAATGTCGGAACCAAAAAACTCAGGTTCACATCTTAGCTCTGACACTGTTCTGCCCCTGGGAAGCTGCTTCAGTTGCTTTGTCCGAGTTCTCTCTGCAAATTGAGGACGACAGCTCTTCCTGTCTGCTGGAGAAGTCATTGCTGGCCTCTGAAAAGCACGAGTTGAACGTCAGGGGTCTTCTCCTTGGTGACTGTCTGGTCATCTTGTATCTGCATAGAATGAGGAGAGAGGGTACGGAGAATCTGATGTGGACATCTCAGAAGCCGTCACCATTCTTCCTGTTACTGGAAGTGTTCACCTGCTGCGGGAGCGCCTTCCCCTCCTTCAGCCAATAGCCTCTAAGATACCAGCCCACTAGTGTTCACCAGATAGGCTCATGTCCCGGATCCTGTCCCCACCAAGCTGTCACCAAGGAGGCCTTCCCTGGACCCTCCGTTGCACGGTGTCATTGTTGTTACTATTACTTTAAAATACGTGGCTCTCACAGGCCAAGAGCGTGTTTGTGTATTTTGCATCCTGCCTACCTCTCTCTGGAACCTGCAACGATGGTTCCCCCCGAATGGGAAGAGCTGGTTTCCAGGGACTACATCACAAGGGCCTCCAATCTGCTATGCAGCAGCAGAGCTCTTTCCTCCTTGGGCTCTGCAAGTAGCCAGGTACCAGCGTGGATGAGTTCAGCCAAGGCAAAGATGTGACAGCTAGCTTCTCGGCATCAGAGAGCTGATGTTCCCCAGCACTATCCAGGCCAGGGGAGTTTTCGTGGCAAGGCTTATTGCTCTAGAAGGGAACTCTAATTAATGTTCTTCCAGGACAAATAATGGAAATTTGTATCAACAAAGTGTGGCTGTGTTCAAACATTCATTCAGGCACTAGTCCATGAGGTCATCTCTATTATTCCTAGTTCATGCATGAAGGGGCCCAGCGAAGCTGAAACACTGCCTCCAAGCCACACAGTAATACATGGGTAAAGCTGGGGTGAAATCCGGAGTCTGCCTGCCCTGCTTTGATATTCCTCAAACACTGTTCTAGCACAGCGAGCTCCTAGCACTGTGACCCACGATAGGATTTCTTTGCAAGCATTGACCTTACTTCCTCCATCTCAGACCCCGAGAGGGAGGCGCTGGCTGCTCTTCTTCCTGTGTCTGAGGCTGCTGAGGCAGCATGAGAGCTTTGCACAAGTGCATACATGCTTGAGACACAGACACAGACTCTCACCCATAGCCTGACCCAGACACTCGGGGACCTCTTCTCCCCTGCGTTCTCCACCTCCCACAGGGCTCTGAGTTTCTGTCAGTGGGTCCATTACTTACATTTGCATGCTGCGATCAAAGTACTTGACAGAAATAACTAAAGTAGAGAAGATGTATCTTGGCTCATGGTTTCAGAGGGTTCAGTCCTGCCTGGTGTGGTTCAGCACAATAGCTTACATTATGGTCACCAAGAAGCAAATGTGGGAGTACAGGAGGAGGCCAGATCAAGATGTGGCCTGGAATACACACCTAGGGGCTGGAGAGGTGGCTCAGCAGTTAAGAGCACTAACTGCTCTTACAGAGATTTGGATTTGGTTCCCAGAATCTACATGTGTATCACAGACATTTGGAACTCCAGTTCCAGGAGATCTGGCACATTCTTCTGACCTCTTAGGGCACAAGGCTTACATGTGGGGCAGGCAAACACTCATACAAATGTAATAAATGAATCTAAAAAATTTTTTTAAAGAGAAACCTCTAGTATTTCTTCCAAGTAGGCCACAGCCCTACCTTCTACCACCACCCAAGAATGCATAATATTACAAATTAAATGATCCTCTGATAGATCAGGGAGATTATTATCTAAGTGTGGCTGGAAATGGCCTCACAAATGCACCCAACATGGACTTCGCTAATCTGACGAAGCTGACTGGTGTGGGACAATTCTGTATTCTGTCAATTATGTTTTAAATAAATGCTGATTAGCCAGTAGCCAGGCAGGAAGTATAGGCGGGACAACCAGACAGGAAGGAGAGGAGGGTCAATGAGAACAGGAGAATTCTGGGAAGGAGAAAGCCCATTCCTCCGCATTTCTGTCCAGACACCAAAGAAGCAAGATATGACCTGCCCTGCTGAAAAAGGTACCGAGCCATGTGGCTAACATAGATAAGAATACTGGGCTAATATAAGTTATAAGAGCTAATACGAAGCCTGAGCTAATGGGACAATCAGTTTATGATCTAATGTAGACCTCTGTGCGATTTTCTTGGGGGCTTTCCGGCTTTGGGAACTGGGCAGGGCAGAAAACCCCAACTAGCAGGCCCTCATGTTACAGCTGACAATGAAAACTAACCAGCCTAGTAGGCGAGTTGCTGTCTACCTGGAATGGTCACAGCTGTCTTCCCCTCATCCTCCAAGCCTCTTGGAGAAGGAGCCGCTGCATTCATGCCACCATGGCTGGTTTACCAAACTGCAATAGCCAACGTGGACCAGGCACTGGTTCATCAACTACTCAACCAGAGCTGGTGCCTAGTGACCTGTTTCCAACCCAGCCCAGTGGGGAAGCCCACTCTGAGTAGGAAGACTCCTGGCCCTGGGTTTCCTGTTACCAGGACAGATTATCAGAGACGAGATAATTTATAAAAAATTATAAGGAGGAGGGTGTTATACATCGAGAGACATCAAGTGTACTTGCTCAATTTACCTTTTCCCTTATAAAGCCACTAAGGGCATTCAGGGCCCCCACCTCATTTAACCCCTAAGTACTTCCCAAAGGGCACGCCACCAAATACCACTGACAGGCAGAAGGCAGAGCTTATAACACGTTAACTTTAGGGAGTACAATCAAGCTGCACCAACCTTCTAGGCCAGCAGCCAACGGCATCCAAAACAAACCACACCAGGCTGTGACAGGCAACTCCCTCTCTCTAGCTCCGTGAAACCCAGCTCTTAACAGGCAGCATCCAGAATGCTCCCTGTATCCCTTAACAAAATACCATGGATACCTGAAAAGAGGAGGCTTAGCTCAATTCTGTCCTGTCCTTCACTGGTCCCCATAAGCATGAGGAAGCGGTATGCTCACCAGCCTAGAAACACACCCTCCCTACAGCCTGACTCCTACTATCCAGAGGCTGCACTCTGGACATGGCCTGGAAAAGGACTGTAACCAGCTTGTGTGATCTCTCTAGTTTATACAGATGTCTAGGAACTCCTAAAAGACCGTGGGAAAGGTCTCCTAACGTCTTATGGAACAGTGCATCGAGGAGTGTGTGTGTGTGGGGGGGTCCCTCCTCTTTCAATCATATGTTTCTTAAGAAGTGTCCTCTTATCCTGAGTCATATCTACCCTCAGAGGTTCCTCTCAATCTCCTGGCACACCTACCGGGCTCGAGAAGAAGACCGCTTGCCCCTTCTGTGAAGTCCTTTCCTGTTTAGACTGTAGTGTATCTTATTCTTCCCATTCTTCCCTTCAGGGTGGTCTGAATGCCTCGGCCTTCAGAGAGCCTTGATTGGAGAACTACCGAGACTATCAATGCCCCCTTTAAATGTGTGCCCAGGGACTGAAGCCCCATTGGAGCTCGCCAGTGGCATGCTCTGTGGGGGATGGAGCGGACCTGCCGTGGCCAGGCTCACCCAGGCGTGGGATGCTGATACTTTCCTTGGGATCTGGGATGTCATTGGCTTGTTTGGCTCTTGTCTTCTCACATAAGCTACTGCCATGTGTGTTCTCCCACATGCTAAACTTAGACAAGAGATGTCTTTCTGCCTAAATGTAGACTGTCACATTGAATACTATTCAAACCCATCTTAATCCTTTCAAAAGAAAATGTGTTTCCCATCAATAGCAATGGTATCCATTTCAAAATATCTTCAAATCTAAAGAAAAAATAAAACCTTACACATTTATCCAAAAGAAATGCTTTTTTAAAAAAATCCCACAGGAGGAGGAGGAGAAAGAAAAGGAGGAGGAGTGTGGAGGGAGGAGCAGGAAGAACTACCTTGAGTTAGCTATTAAAAAGAATTTTCCAGAAAAATATTCACTAAAGAGATATCCTACCAAGCCGGTCAGCAATAAATTCTAAGCAGATGGTCTGAAAATAGAATAAAATAGGATGAGAACGAGAGATCAGGAGTCAACAGGCTGGCTAACAGACAGCTGTAAGATGCACTAAGATTCTGTCTCATTCACAAAACGGTCATGGTGGACTTTGCCAAAAACTTTGTGGAAATGAGATCAAAGATTAGTCTTCTGGTTTTTAAAATTAAAACCCTTAGAAGATAACAATAAATGAAGTCAGTTTGTTTTTAAGAACATACATGTTTTCCTAGTTAAATCAAAATGTTCTTCAAAGCATGGTTTTAAAAATTGTTATGTGTGTTGTGTTGTGTGTGTGTGTGTGTGTGCTCCCATGTGTGTGGTATGTACCTGCATGCCATGGGGCACATGTGGAGATCAGAGGACAACTTTCTGAAGTCAGTTCTCTCCTTCCACCTTTACAACTCAGGCCATCAGGCTTGAGTTACAATACAAGTGCCTTCACCAACTGAGCCATGTCTCTGGTCCCACGAAAACGTCTACAGAGAATCTACTTTATTTAGGTGGATTGGAAGAATCTCTTCCCTAAACCCATTCATTAATTCAGTGGTGGGTATGAGACCCAAGCCGGAAGGATCAGTTAGTTCAGAAAGCATCACTGGAACGCCATGGAAAGAATTCTCTTTTCTCTGAAAGGCTGAGTGGAGGGAAGATTCCTGGGAGCTTCAGGAAGCTTCCGTGTGCGGGGACCGCTGGAGAATGCAGATGGTAGAGAGGATAGCAGGGAACCCGCATGGGTGACTACCCAGTCCTCTGACGCTGTTTCAAAAAAAACCTCACTTGAGATTTTCAGTTATACGAGCCAAAGATTAGTCTCCTGGTTTTTAAAATTTAGGTATAACATATTTAGCTTGTTGTCTGGGGTCCCTTCCCTGTAGGGGGTGGTGCTCCTTCTCTTCTCTCTAGTTCTAGTGGGATCATCAGTCACTGTCAAGTCCTCCCACAGAAACATGTTCTCTGTAGAAATGGACATGTGACCCAGGTTGGCCAATCTGAGTCTTCCTTGGGAATTTACTAGAGAGCTCTGAAATAGGAGCACCTTTTCCAACAATAAAGTCAGCATGTGAGATTTCCAGGAAGTACTTCACAGGGAAACAAGAATTTGGGAAAAGCAAAAAATAAAACTGAAACAAGCAAAGATGATAAAAGGAACGAAAAAGACCCCTCATAGCAGCATGAGCTCTTAGACCCTTTGGAAATGTGAACTTCCTCATGAGGCATGACGGCACAGGCCTGTAGCAGGACTTAGGAGACAGAGGCAGGAAGATTGTGAGTTGGAGACCTGCCTCATGCTTCATCTAGCATAAATCGTCCGTGTGGCTTTAACATAGCCTTGTAAGTTCATTGTTCCCACCACCTCACATACAAACAAAATACATATTTCCGACACATTGTCATAGGGTAATGCTAGGAGCTCAAGCCCTGGAGACAGTTAGACCAAGTTTTTACTTCAACATTAGCTTCTTTCTGTACTTCCAAGTCTCAGGCTTTCTGTCTTCAAATGAGGAATTTCCAACTCATGATCTCTAACGACAGAGAAACCACTTCAAGCACTGGTCAGTGATGGGGTCCATAGCCTGTTTTTTCAAAAATATAAATCACGGCATGTCGCTAGAGAGGCTAAAATCTGGCTTTGGACTTGAGTGGGATAAAGAACTGTAATAGAGTTAGGGCAGGAAAGTATTTGTCATTTCTCATGTCCTCGTGACTGAAGAACTAGCTGCAGCTTAGGGTTTCATCAGCTTGACAGGAGCTAGAGTCCTCTGGGAAGAGAGAACCTCAGCTGAGAAAATGCCTCCATTACTTTGAGCTATACACAAATCTGGGAGACATTTTCTTGATTTATGATGGATATGAGAGGGTCCAGGAGCCCAATGTGGGTGGTGCACTCCTAGGATGGTGGTCCATGCTTTGCCATGGAAAGCAAGCCAGTAAGCAGCGCCCTCCATGGCTTCTGCTTCACTTCCTGCCTCCAGGTTCCTGCCCCGAGTTCCTGCGCTGACTTCCCTTTGTGATAGGAAACACAAATGACTGGAACATGGAAGGATGGACCGGGACTGGGGCATGCCAACAGACAAACCCTCTCCTCCCCATGCTGTTTCTGGACACAGTGTTTCATCACAGCAAAGGAAGAAGGATGTGCTTTGCTCGTGGTTTAGTGGACACAGACCCTCGTGGCAGGGAGGGTATAGTGGCTGGGGTGGATTTCATCTGCGGTGGCAAGAGTCTTCAGCTCTTCAGCATAGCTTGCAGTACCCAGGCAGATCAGGAAGCAGAGGGAGGGGTGGCCTAAACTCCCAAGGTTTACCCATAGCCCTACATCCATGAGTTAGGACCCATGTCCTAAAGGTTTTACAACCTCCCCAAAGAATGCCACCTGCTAGGGACCAAGTGCTCAAACAAATGGGTGTGAGGGAGCGCCTACACACAAGCCACAAGTGCCCAGTGTGAAGTTCAACGTGCAAAGAATGGTTTAGGCATGAACATAAAACCTAATTTTGGCTGAAGGGGTGAAAACGAAACTTACTAGTTTTTTTAAGAAAGAAAACTAGTAAAACTAGGTCTTCAGACTCAGCTTTGGGGTTGTGTGGTGTGCAGACACAACAGAATGCTGACAGCCATTAGGTAACCAGCCAGTCACTGGGGATGACTCCCTGATGCCAGCAGCCACTGGAGGGACCAACTTATCAATTGCCAACCTGAGGTGACCAGCTCCAGTCGCCTCTGCCACTCTTGCAGTTGGAAACATTGTTAAACATTATCCAATGTTTAAGGTTGTCCCTGCCAGTGATGCTGAGACTTTAAAGTTTAACAACATCTTAAAATGGATCCGAGGTAGCTACCACTGTTCACCCCTCCCTTCACAAGGCCCGAACTCTGTCAAATTTCCACCTGAAATAGTCCTGTCGTCTATTGCGACATTCTCGTGTGCATTATGGAAAAACATTTTAACCAACAACATTCTCCCCAGGATCATTTTCCACCATGGAAACAGTTTTCACATTAAATTCCAAGCAGAACATATGCCCTATCTGTGGGCTCGGGAAACAAGAGAGAGATTTTTTCAACTGTGTGCTGAGCCAGACAGAGCTAGGGTCCTGGTTATCTGGCCTTGGGACCCTGTTCAGGTCCGGAGGGGAGCTTGCTTCTTTCCTCTTTATTCTCCCCACATTGGTTCTTTGAACAGTGGCCAAATTCCCCCATCTTTCTCTCTCAGCAGCCAGACAGGCCTCCCTGGAAGGAAGTCCCTGCTGCAGAATGATGTATAGTCTCGGATTTAAAGTGGGCTGAGGAGAAAGCCCCGTCCTTTGGTGTATAAATACACTCTGCTGTCTAATGCTGTCCTGGCAGTGTCTGTCTCTGCATTGAAGGAGAATGCATTCTAATAGATCAGGTGGGCGCTAAAGGAGGTTTGGATTACACAGATGCTCAGGCCTCATCTTTGTCCTCTGCCTTTGCATCTTTCAGGCTAGTCCCTCCTCCATCCTTATCTCTGCTTCTGTGGCCATGGCCTTCTAACTGGTCTCTGTATTTCCTTCCACGTTTGCTCCCCCTCCAGGTCATTCTCCAAAAAAAAAAAAAAAAAAAAAAAAAACAGAAAATCTTAAAAATCAGAAATTATCCAAAAGCAACCCTGTCATTCCCTTGCTTGTTGTAGTTTCACATCTCTTCTCTTATCTGGAATAAAAAACAGAGTACACAGGTCTGGCTTCATGGAGGTCCCTCAAAGCCTCCAAACCCACAACCCATGCGCAGGGTACTTGCTGTCCCAGCTAGACACAGCCGACTCTTCTGCCTGATCAGGTTGTGTAAATTGCTGACGAGCTGGTTGAAAATGTACCCTTGGCCATTTTTTCTGGATCTGTTTCTTCAATTTAAAAAAAAAGAGAGAGACTTATTTATATTTATGTGTGTCTCTGTGTATATATACGGAGGTGACAGCTGAGGCCAGACGGAAGCTCTGGATGCCCCTGTCCTCCAGCTACAGGTGGTCACGAGCCTCCTGAATGGAGTGCTATGAGCTTGGATCCGCTACAAGAGAAGCAAGTGCTCTTAGCCACTGAGCTGTCTTCTTCCATGTGGCTTAATGCTTTTGAGATTCCTGGGGCTGCGCCTTCTGTTAGGTCTGGCTAGTGGTCCTCAGTGGGAGGTCCATCATGTGGTTTGCTACTCTCTTATTCAAAAGTGTCTTAGGGTTTCGAAATTAGGTTTTTGTTTCAAATAAACCTGTTAATGAAAAACATGGGGTTTGTGTGGTCATGCATTTTCATTTCTTTGGCAGACATGCCCAAACGTGCAAATAGCAACTAACAGGGTACATTGGTTTAATTCTTAAAAAAAAAAAAAGGAGGGGTGCCAAATTATATTCCAGATAGCTGTACCATCTGATATGCTAATTTTGATAAGGAAGATTTATTTATGGTGTGGGGCAATTGTCTATATTCTGTCAATTATGCTTTAAATAAACACTGATTGGCCAGTAGCCGGGCAGGAAGTATAGGAGGGAAAACCAGACAGGAAGTAGAGGAGGGTCAATGAGAACTGGAAAATTCTGGAAAGAGGGAAGCTCCCTCTGCAGTCCTGTCCAGACACAGAAGAAGCAAGTTGTGACTATGCCGCTGAAAAAGATACTGAGCCATGTGGCTAACACAGATAAGAATAATGGGCTAATGTAAGAGTTAATAAGAAGCCTAAGCTAATGGGGCAATCAGTTTATGATTAATGTAGACTCTCTGTGTGGTTTCTCTGGGACTAAATGGCTGGGGAACCGGGTGGGACAGAAACCTCAGTCAACATACTCATATTTTCAACAGACTGTGCTTTTGACCTTCTGTGTATGAGCTACACCTTACCCTAGGTACAAAGCTTTTTCTATAACTTCTAAAAAGTTTTTACAAGTTTATGTTTTCCACTTAAATCTCTGATCCGGCTGGGGTTAGTTTCTGTATACGCTGTTATGCATTGTGTTTAGCTCAAGTTCTTTTTCTTTCTTTTTTTTCTTTTTTGGTTTATTGATGTCCAGTTGCTGCTGCACCAATTTGTTCTCATTTCTCCGTTGAGTTATCTGTGTGTCTTTGTCAAAAATCAATTGGCCCTCCCAGCAGGCTGTTCTGAGGATATTGATAAACTGTTTCCAAAGGGAGACAAAAGATGCCTAGTATCCAACCCAAGACAGGACAGAAAGAAAGTTGGAAGACAGATGCCAGCAAACTTCAGGACTTCCTCTAAAGCTGCAATAACCCAGGCAGCGTGGAATTGGTGAAAAGACAGAGAAGGAGATGCACAGAACAGGACGGGGCCCAGGAGTAAACTCCTGTAAATGTAGCCAACGGATCCCTGACAAAGGAGTGAAAACATTTCAGTGAACGACCGTAACGGCTGGGCTTCCTCGTGCAGACAAATTAATCTGGACGGAGACTTTTACACCCTACAGAAAAACATTAAGTCAGTGAAGTCAAAGAACTAAACATAAAACGCTAAGCTGTAGAAAGTTAGAGGATGATGGCTGGGTGGCGTCTCCCTCTGAGACCTAGCAGTCGCATCCCCTGTCACCTGTTTGGGCTCCTGGGGGTGTCGCTGCCTCGTCATCAGGGTGAAGACATACATTCGCAGTGACAGCAGGTTCCTGTCTAAGTGACTGTAAGTCATTTCTACAGTCGTAAATGGACTCATGTTGATGATAAAACATAACCCACTGCAGCAAACTAGGTCGAGCAGCCCAGACTGCAAGTGTTTAAACAGGATGGGATTCTTCAGCTGACTCCAGGTAAGAGATGAGGCAACCCCATCTTCTGTCAGGACCCCTCCATGTCTGTTGAGCCGTGTTCTGGTCTCTTGGTCCTCTCCCAGATCTGCCTCTGCACGCAGCTTCAGGCCCTGCCAAGCGCTCTCTGCTGCCTTCCTTCAGAAACTCAGATTTTTAGGCCCAGAGATAGAAGGCAAGAACACTCTTCTAGCCCAGGGCTTGAAACTGTTGTAAATGAGAGAAGACTGCTGTCTTGGTTCTTTCTCCTGCTGCTGTGATAAGATGTCCTGACAAATACAGCTCTAGAGAGAACAGGTTCGTTTGGGCTCAAGGGTAGAGTCCATCATGGAAGACAGGAGGAGCTTGAAAGAGCTGCTCACTGGAGGTGGAGTTTCCTGTCCCAGGCACCCAGTCCCAAATAATGATCTCAGAGGCTGAATATGAGTTATGAATGCTTGGCTGATAGCTCAGGCTTGTTACTAGCTAACTCTTACAATTATATTAACTCATATTTCTATTTATGCTTTGCTGCGAGGCTCATAGCTTGTTACCTCATTTTCACACACGCTGCTTGCTTGGCAGATGACTGGCGTTTCCCAACTCTGCCCTCCTCCTTCCCAGCCCCCTCTGTGTAAGCAGAGACTGTTCTTACATTCCCTAGCCACTCTGACCCGAATAATCACACAGAAACTATGCTAATTACAACACCACTTGGCCAATAGCTTAGGTGTATTCCAATTAGCTCTTACATCTTAAATTAACCCATTTCTATTAATCTGTGTATCACAACGAGGCTGTGGCCTACAGTAAGGTTCTGGCATCTTTCTCCTTCAGCAGTTACATGGCGTCTCCCTGACTCTACCTTCTTTCTCCCTGCATTCAGTTTAGTTTTCCCACCTAGCTCTATTCTGCCCTACCATAGGCCAAAACAGCTTCTTTATTAACCAATGGTAATAAAAACATATTCACAACATACAGGGGGGAATCCCACATCACCTCAGCTTGATTGTCCCGCCTAGCTTTATCCTGCCTTGCCATAGTCAAACATCTACTTTATTAACCAATGAGAGTAATACATATTTACAGTCTTCAGAAAGATGATTCTACAGCAGGTCACAATGTATCCACAGTCAGAAAAGGGAGAAGGAGTTACTGCCCAACCCCCTTTCTCCATTCCCACAGGACAGGAGCCCAGCTAGGGGATGGCTCCACCCACAGTGGGTGGGTCTTTCCTCCTCAGTTAATGCAGTCAAGATCTTCCCCCACAGGTAGATTCAGAGGTCCATCTCCCAAACAATTCTATATTCTGTCAAATTGACAATCCAGACCAGCCATCACCATGTCCTAGAGGAAGAATGCAGAGGGCAAGACTCACAAACACGTCTTGTATAAACTTAAAGGATGGCTGCACCTCAGTACTGCCACTGCTCATGGAATCCCCGGAGGCCAGGCTGAGCCTTTTAACCATGCCTGCTGCCACCAGCTCTAACAAGGAGAAGCATCTTCTTGCCCCAGGTTCCCTTGGGTCTTCCTCCCAGTCTGTGGTGTCAACTGTATGCACACTTACTTGTCCTTGTCTCATCAGTAAAAGCAAAGCCAGCACTGGAGGAAAATGTCAATTGGTCACTGTACCTTTTGGTTGGGCAGAAACACCCAAATAACCTCTCAGAACAAACTTGGCCTCAATGCGATGAACCGCTATTTCCCACAAACAAAAGCACAACGAAAAGTCAACCTCATACCAGGCTCTTGTAATTTCAGTGGGTGTTTATTTTCCCTCTGAGGCTATGCTGTACCTTTTAATTTTGTTTAATTACATATACAGAGGAAAAATGAGGAACCGGAGGTAGCTGGAGACGTCTATGAGAAAAACAGGACTTCTCCCGTCTAAACTGCGGGTTGCATTCTGGGCTTGACATTTTGCTCTGTGAGTGTGAAACTAGCATCTTGGGAAATTACCGGCCATTTGATGAAAAGCCAGGCCGCCAGGGGTTGGACGCCTTGGCAGGGCTCCTGGGGCAGGCTGCTTCTCTATTCACTTTCTGGGAAAAGATGAGCCTACAGTTGATCTGGCTTTGGACAAGAATCTCTCTCCGCTTTGAGCATCTCTCTTCTAATGTTTTTATGTTAGAAAACGTTCCTGGGGCCCATCCTAATTTCTTCCCAGATGTGGCTTGCTAGTGTTACATTCTCCTTCCCTTTGTCAATGCTGAGTGTGAGAAGGAACATTTGATTCTGACACTCACGGAAGGGACTGACAATAAAAGTGCTGGAAAAAAATTCAGAAGATTTTGTGAGTGGTAATTTTCAGAATCCAAATGGAGTTGCTTGCATCAGGTACAAACAAAAACTAAAACAGGGATGGGGAGATGGCTTGGTGGTGAAAGAGCCTGCCATGGAAGGATGGGGGCTGGAGTTCAGACACCCAGAACCCATGCAGATACCTGATGGGTATGAGGCCCCCTGTAATTCAGTCTCCTTCCCCTGAGCAAGCTGGCTAGGGAGAAGAGACATGTTTGCAGGCTCTAGGCTTGATTGAGAAGCCCTGCATCAATGAATAAAGGTGGAGGAGCGATTGAAGATGAATCTCCCCTGTCAACTCTACCTATCAACCTCTGTCCTGTACACACACATGAGCACACACGTGAATATACACAAATACATATCACACCCACACACATGAAAATAGAAAAATAAAATAAATAAGTTGGAATCCAGAAAAGGAAGGAAGTTCAATTACTCATGTTCAGTAGCAAGAACCATCGCAGGAGACTGCCATGACCACAGGCTTGCCCATCAACACTGTAGGGACATCTGTCTCAAAACCACTCACTTCAGACTGGAGCCACCTTTGCTTCTGATCCTGAATCCCTGTTGTCTTTGATCCTTGTGGACAAGAATGACAAGAAACAGAGTCCCCGTCATTTTTCCTTTGAAGGATTTTCTTTACCCCACCCCCTTGAACAAACTGTGCATTGGTTAGTCAGTGCTCTGTTTACTTCCAAATAAATGGTTCTGTCAGAGTCTCTCAGAGGAGGGTGGAATATATGTGACATGAAGGCAAAGAGGGAGAGCATTTCCAGGGAAAAGGGGGTCACTAAGAGGACAAATAAGAACAAAGAATAAGGTAGATGTGTATGAACTGTCATCGTGAAATCCATTTCTTTGCATGTTAACCACGCAATTAATTACAAAGAAAGACATGGTGGCATGTGTCTATAACCACAGCATTTTAGAGATGGATGAGGCAGGAGAATCAGGAAAGAGTTCAAAGTCTTCCTCAGTTACCTAGCAAGTTTGTGACCATATTGTAAAACAAAGAAAGCAGAGCCTTTCTCTGATATTTAAAGGTTGACACACACGGTTTGTGTGCTTGCTTTTAGCATGGTATCATATCCCACCTAAGTCTATCATCTTAAGTCGCCTCCTTTGGCCTCAGCAATAATTTTCTTATTGTTTTAAGTCATGCGATGTTTTCTCTGGTAAAATGACCAGCATGTCTCCAATGTAGAAATCACAAGAACTGCACAGAGTCCTCCGTAGGCCACAGGGGAGAGACGGGGCCTTGACTAGCTCAAACTTTGCTTTAGCTCCGCTGGAGAAGGAAAGGCCCATGCAAAGACAGAAGCCCTTCTTCCACTAAGCTTTGTCATCACCACAATTAGACATTTAGAAGGGCAGCAAGCGAGGAGCAGAGAGGGCTGGGGAAAAGGCGTTCAGTGTGTTCTACACAGAGCCCTCTCCACCCTTTCCTGGAGAAAGCAGGCTCCCGATATGAAGCCACATCCCACTCCAGGCTTTGATCACCCTGCAGAGAGGTGATCAACACATTTGCTTGTGTTGACTGAAACCCCATTCAAGATGAGAGAGTGTTGAGTTTCCATAACTGCTACCCTTGTCTCCCCTCGAGGAATCCCTCCCAAGGGAAAGGGCAGCAGGCCTGTGCTTTGTAG
This sequence comes from Ondatra zibethicus, assembly GCA_004026605.1. NCBI lineage: Eukaryota > Metazoa > Chordata > Mammalia > Rodentia > Cricetidae > Ondatra > Ondatra zibethicus. The sequence continues at coordinate 105,923 of PVIU01004864.1, read as the reverse complement.
AGAATGTGCTCTCTTTACGGTTTGCCTGTCAGAGGAAGCCATCACCAGCCCCTTGGAAAGAGAGTGAGAACCATTCAGAGTGGAGTTGAGATTCTGTAGAACAAGGCATTTCTTTCCCCATTTGAAGTTTGTGACCCTTGACTCCCTAAGAGTAACGAGATGTCTCATTCAGAGTGAGGGTTCCCCCAAGTTCACAGCAGGCCTACAGCATTATATGGTTTCTGTCAGCCTAGGTCCTCAGGGCTTAGCTAGAACTCCCCAGAATTCCAGGAATAGTGCACAGGGCTCAGGCTGCAATCCAGACTGCAGCCTGTCCAGGAACTGTGGGTTTGAGAGGACCACGTGCTCCTCCTGGGCCACACCCCACTGCAAGTTGGAGGTCTCTCTCTGGAGTCCATTTGGCTGGGCCATAGTCTGTCCCATCTCAGGGTTGCTGTGAAGGTATTTCATAGATATGGTTAACACCCACAATCCGTTGACTTGTAAAGATTATTCTCGGCTATGTGGGTGGTCCTTCATCAAGTCTGTTGGAAAAAGTCTTCGGAGAAAAACTGAGCTTTCCTTGGGATGAAAAAAAATCCTGTGTCAAGAATGTTCCTGAACAGTGTTCCATCCGGCAGATTTCAGGCTTGGCAACACAAGTGCACAGGCTGATTTCTTAAAATATTCTGTTTACACTTTCTTTTCTCATTGTATGTGTGTATGTATATATGTACTCACCCATGTGCATGCCCAAGCATGCCATGGAAACGTGTTTCGGTGAGAAGCCAAGCTGGGGAGTCAGTTTTCTCTTCCTACCACATGGGTCCCTAAGATGGAATTCAGGCTGTCCAGCTTGGAGACAGGAGCTTCTACCCAGTGAGTTATCTTTCAGCAATTCCTTCAAATCTATATGTCTGTCTGTCTATCTATCTATCTATCTATCTATCTATCTATCTATCTATCTGTCCCTCTATCCATCCATCCATCTACCTACCTATGATCTTATCTCTCATCTGTGATCCTAGCTGATTATTTGTCTGTCTGCCTATTTATCCATCCATACATTTATGCACCATCTATCTTTCTATTTATTTACCTAATTACATGCTTAGGTGTGTATATACATTGAACATATTCAATCACCCTTTGCTATCTATTACTCCAGGACCACACTAAGATATCAGAATCTGAAGAAGCTTAAATTTCTTATATAAATTCATGTGACCAGGCCACGTGGGAGTCTAAGGCAGGGGAATTGCCATGAGTTCTAGATCAGCCTAGAATACATGAGACCTTGTCTCAAAAGCACATCCATGCACATGTGCATACATACAAAAAGGATTTCCATACAGCCTAAGTACGTTATCCTGTATAATATCAAATGTCATATCAATGCTATCCAAATATCCAATATTTGGGAGGAACAATTACAAGGGGAATAAGATGGCATATATTCAGTACAGGCATTTATTTTTAATATTTTGATCCATATTTAGTTGAATCCATATACATGGAACTCATGGATACAAAGGGATATCTGTCTATCTTATCTTTGTCTGCCTGTCTACCTTTTACCTACCTACACTTACCTATCTATCCCATTGATTCTATTTCCACTGAGACCTTGACCCACTGCTGAGCTCTTAAAGGCACATAGTCCCAGATCACATTATCTCTAAGAAACAGAGACAAGACCAGAGTCCAGCTCACCTTCGACTCATGTTTTCTGTCCCTTGGAACACACAGCTCTTTGCTTTATTCGTTGCCTGAAAACATCTCAAAATGTGCCTCCCTGTCTGTAAGAGTCAAGAGATTGCTCCATCCAAGCAACACTCTTCACTCTGGGTCATGGGAATGAACACATCTTAGTTTGCCACCCAGTGTTTACATGTGCACAAAGATAATTTAGCAAGCAACAAAACAAAACCTGCCTACGTTGTGCTTTTCAAATGTAAAACATTGGAAAAGTTTTATTCTGTTATACATTACCTCAATTTTAAAGCATTATTCACAGTCATTAAGTTGTTCATTTGAACCAAAATTGCTCCTGGTGTCCATAATGCACAAAATTGCCCCTATAACACAGCAGTAGGAGAACATTCTTTGTGAGCCCAAGATCCTTTCACTCACGCCATTTCCTTCATGGCTTCGAGCTTCAGCCTGGGCTGTGGAGCATCCTCATAGCTCACATACAGATGTAGCCTGGGAACATTGGAGAGCTAATTCCTAAGGAGTAGTTCCCAACCAATGGGAGAGCAGCTGACAGACAGATAGCTGTGCTACCTTGATAGAACATCTGAGCTGGGTGCCTTCTAAGGAAAGAGTGACTTTAGTTCATAGTTCTGGAAGTCTGAGAAACAGGTACTGCTCTCTGCTCAGCTCTCCTGAGGGTCTCACATCCAAAGCATCACATGGAGCACCTGTGGAAGAGACAAGCAGGTGCTTGTGGGGTGCACTGTTTCATCAGCTTGCTCTAGCACTCTCCGAGATCAGATAATCCCTTCTTACCAATCAGTTCCCGTGAGTCCCACCACATTTCAGAGTCATTGCATCAGCAACAAGTTTCAACAAGAGTTCTGATAAAGCAGGCCAAACCTATACCACAGCCATGGCCCGGCTTCCCACTCTTCTGACTGACCACCTGGGAGGGCACTCTATGTGCCTTTCAGAGGACTTAGAGAGTCAAGCAACTTTCTTGTGGTGGTGACTTTGACAGTGCACCTGCTCCCCATTGTTGGCTGCTGGGATTGACTTCCAAATCAACGGCCTGTCTCAAGTTCATGCCTCTGGATCTACTTTGAAGAAAATCCAAACTAAGACCTGTCACCTCTATTGAGACTGTCCTACGGTTCCCTCCAGATGGTTAGCCAGGGTTTTCTGGAATCTCCAGGATGATAAGAACACTTTCTTGTGGCTTTAGATACAGATTCCCAGCACTGGACAAAGCATGATGAACAATAAAGGGAATTCACGAGGTATCCAGAACCTCTAAATGTTTCTGTTTTTAAAAATTAAAAATAAGCAAGTTATTTTTATTAGTGCCTTATTGAAATATTTCCATACCATACAATTTACCCATGTAAGTAAATTCAATGTGCTTTTCATTTAAAGCTGTACAACCATTATCTCTACCTATTTTAGAATATTTTCATCACCCTAAAGAGAAAATGTTACCATCAACAAGAGTTCTTCATTTCTCTGTATGCCTCTTATGAATAAAATGGGCATTAATAAATATTTTTGGAGAACATATAACTAGGGACAGCTAGGAGGATGCATGTGAATGGTTAACTAGATGGATGGATGTGTGGAGAAGCACGTGGATGGGAAGGCGCAAATGGATGGATGGGTGGGTATGTGGATGGCTATCTAGAGAGGTGGGACACAGAAGAGTAGGTGTTGTGTCTAAATGAGTGAGTGGGTGGTGAGAACACGCAGCTCCAGGCCAGAGCTCATTTCTGTCTCTTTGGATTTTCCTACTCCGGACAATTCATATAGATGAAAGTGTACAGTATGTGACCTATAACTTCACAGGATATATTTGAGATTCATAGAACATTTTCTTCCTTTTTGTTGCTAAATAACATTCCATTACACATTCTATTGTCTACGTATCTCTTAATAGCTGCTTCAAAGAGTAATATCTTATGATGAACTGAAATCTTCCTTAAAGTCATATCTCAACTTTGACCATTGAAGTTAGTGCATGAAAACCTCTCTCCCTCTTTGTATTTCAGCTCTTAGGATGGGTGGAAGTTCTTTCCCAGGCGAAACATCTGTAGCCGTTGCCGTGCTGCTCTGATAATGTCCACAAGCTGTGCTGATCACTGTCCTCTTACAAAGTCTAGTTCACCACAGTCCCCTGAAAGGGACAGGGTCAGAGTAAAGCAGCACAATGCCTACTATCCCGTTCACTGTAAGCTTATAAAATTAATAATAACTAACAATGACTCTGAATAGAAACCATACTGTCATCTATGGCCAAAAGAAGGCACACACAATTTTCATTATCATGGTATGAATATGCCCTGAAAATGCCCTCATTTACCTTTACCACAGTGATGCTCCCTGGGTGGGTAGGAAGCCTGGTTGTGTAATAATAATACCATTCATTCTGGGAGCCTTGGTGGAGCTGCTACACGGTGTTCTCTTCCCCACCTGTGTAAGTGTGCCCACATAATTAATTTCAGCTCGGGCATCCACTTCACACAGATAGACCTGGTACCCAGGTGTACAGGAAAAATGAGTGGGGTAAAGAGGAGAGTTTGAGAGGACCCCACGGCCATCTTTCACTCCTCATTTCCAATCGCTCCAGCTTTTCTACCCTGGCTTATTGTGTTTCTCTTTCCTTCATGACAAGTGCTCTTCTTCAGTATGCCTTTGTTTCTACACAGGGCTTGCCACTGTCCCCAGAAATAAAAAAGTTAAATGTTGGTTCTTTTGAGAAAAATAAATATGGTTGGCTGGAAGCATGCATGGATAGATGGATGACTATGCAGATGAATGGCTGAGTAGATGGATGGATAAGTAGATAGGCATGTGGGTTTGGCAGAAGGATGGATAAATTGATGGATGAATGGCTATCTAAATAGGTGGACAGATGAATGGGCAATTGGTAGGAGTGAGTGAATGAGTGGTGAGTGAGTGGGTACAAATATAGTTGACTGGATTGCTAGATGGATGGATGGATGGATGGATGGATGGATGGATGGATGGATGGATAGATGGATGGATGTATAGATGGATGGATATATGGATGGATGGGTTGGCAGGTGAATAGATGGATTGTGATATGGGTACGTAGATGGACATTTGAGTAGGTGAGTGGATAGATGGATAAAGAGGAAAGAGAGGGGAGCTCCTGGCTACAAACAGAATCTTTTCCTTCTGGGTTCATCAGTAGCATCAACCTAGAAGTATCTAATCTGGACCTGAGTGTGGGAAGCTTTTGGGGTTCACACTTTCCCAGTGAGTAGGTCAAGAATTCACCCCTTATACACACACATGAACCAGACACTTCCCAAAGTCCTTATCTCTTAATCCGCTATGTCAGGATTGGGATTTCAGGATAGGAATTTGGAGTGAGGGACATAAATGTTAATTTACAGCCCACTATGTTAGAGAGCTCTGAGAAATGCCCACTTGAGTGTGAATTATGTGGGGCAGTAAAATGATTGTTTTCCTGGTGGGTTTGGGTGTGGAGAAGCAGCCAACATCCTCTGCTCACTAAGAATAGGATTAAACATGTAAGATGGTCAGATTTCAGGTGTTTAAAAAATGAATTTACCTTGCCAAACTAATCAAATAGGGAAACCGAGGACAAGAGCAGAGAGGTGGCATCTTCCAAGTCACCAGACTAGATAGAACCAATTTATAATTAGCCTAAGATTCCCATTTTCTTCTTATTCCAACATGTTCGCAAGATCACTTTGTAAAGGTTAGCATTGGCACTGCCGTTACCCTGTGAGTGCAGCTCTCTGATAACACCAGCAGAGAACAGCTGAGAAAAACAGAATCTGTTTTCTGGGGCTAGAGGGGTGGCTCAGTGGTTAAAAGCAGTTGTCGCTCCTGCAGAGGGCCTGGGCTCATTTCTGAGCAACCACACAGTCATCCCTGGTTCCAGTTCCAGGGACTCCAATACCCTATTCTAACCTCTAAAGGGTACCAGGAATGAACAGCGCAAGCACTTGCGTATGTGTGCATGCACACGCACACACACACACACACACAATACTCATATGCATAAAATAAATTAAACCTGAAAAAGATAAATTAAAAAATCTCTTTTCTGTTAAAAAATAACAAATCTCATTTTTAGTCTTCTTATTGAACATCAGGACTATTCCCTCATCACTCCTTGCCCCCACTTTCTGCCCCTCTGCTCCCATTAGTCCCTTTCTTCCCCCAGGCAGCTTCTCTTGCACTTCTGTGTCACATATACACACCTGACTTTATTAACTATAGAAAAGCTAGGGACCACAAACAAGAAAAAAATACACATTTGTCTTTCTGAGTCTGACTTAATTCATGTAATAAATTAGTTCCAATTGCATCTGTTTTTCTCATAAGTGCCAAACTTTGTTCTTCATGGCTGAAAAGAAATTCTGTAGTGTATATATGATGCATACCGCATTTTCCTTACCAACTCCCTTTTTGTTGGATGCCTAGGTTGGTTCCATAATTTATAAAAATTGATCCTTTTTTATGTAAATTCACAAAATGATAAGAACTTTATATTAGTGGAGTTCCAAGTCATGTTCAATAAACATAAACACTACATAATGTTTAAGTCCAACTACATGTATGTATGTATGTACATATATACACATACATATATATACTCATATTTATCTTTTCTTTATGATGAAAACTCCTAAAACCCTTCTAGCCTTTTTAAATGTAGGGTCCATAATTGTTAAAATGTGGATTTAAAGTGTTCCCCTCGAAGGGTTTGTATTTTTAAATTATTCTATTATTTATGTGTATGGGGCCTCACTTGTGAGTGTAGGTGCCTGCAGAAGCCAGATGAGGGCAGTGGGTCTCCCTGGGCTGGAGTCACAGGTGCTGAGGACTAAACTCTGCTCCTCAGGGAGGAGCAAGGCTTCTTAACAACTGAGCTCTCTCTGCAGCCTGGGGCTCATGCTTTCAAGGTTCGGTCCCTAGTTGGTGACACTGCTGGATCATGAGACACTAACCTCGTCAGTGGACTCATTTGCTGTGAGTTCGCAGGTGGCTATTAGGAGCTGAGACCTAGCTGAAGAGGTAGTCCCTGGGAATGACTCCCCCTCCTCCCCTCTTCCCACCTCTCTCCCCTCACTTGTCTACTATGATTCTACCACATGGTTCCCACCATAACCTTCTGCCTCACCAAAACCCAGAAACAATGGAGCCGAGCACCATGGACTGAGTTCACTAAGACTCAGCCAACATAAACCTTTTATTATTTGAAGTGAACTTGCTCAGGTGTTTTGTCACAGCAAGGAAATGTGACTTGCACAGACTGCCCTCTCTAGCCACTGCGCCTTGCAGTGGTGGCCCCAGAGTTTCCTGTTCCTATCTATACTCTCCCCTGTCTCTTTTCTTTCTTTGGGGAATGTAGACCTAATCATAGAAGCGATTGACTCCTTCTAAATTTATCTGATACATCCAATGGCTCCTTTAGCTACCGGTTTAGCCCAGTGGCTGACAAGCTTGAGATGTGCTGGTATGATGGGAGCCATAGGGGGCCACTTCCGAGAAGCAAGTAAATGCCTCTGATGACGCACGGACTCACCACAGTGCCTAGCGGACTTTAAAAAGCTCATTCAAATGCCTCTGATTATTTCCCCTGGTATAGATCCGGCCCAAAATATCCAGCAGACCGTTCCCAGTGCTCTTTCTGAGCCGAGGCGTAGAAAGGATGGTGATTTTCCTAGGAAACTCAGCAGTTGTTACATAACAAGGGTTGGAAACATGTCCCCTTAGCAGGTGAAGCAGTCCCCGGGAGTGGGACAGGGACTCAGACATTATCAAAATGGCTCTCCCCCGAGGCCCCTGATACTAAATAGTTTTGCTCTAAGAGCTATTAAAAGTAGACCTGTATCTTGTTTTTGTCCCGGGAGAAAAGCAAGACATAGATTTGGGACTCAGGAGACCTGGGTGGTGGGGACATAGTGTCATATCCAATCACAGATGACAATTGAGCTTAATTGGGCATTCAATTCTTGATGTGGCAATAGTGACAGAGGCATCCACGTCACAGTTTGATATTATAAACATCCAAGGAATCATTCAAAAGTAACCCACAGATACTGAATGTCTTCCAAATTAGTTTTGATTAAAGGTTAATAGCAAAGGTGATCAAATGGAGCTGTGTACAATGGTTCATGCCTGTAATACTAGCACTTTAGAGACTGAGGCGGAGGACTGCTGTGAGTTCAAGGCCAGACAAGGAAATGTAATAACACCCTAACTCCAAAAACAATAACGTGAACCATTGGACAAACGGAGGTACCAAAACCATTAGAAGCCAGCGTAACAACCGACTTTCCAGAATATTCCAGCTTACCACAGGATACGCTAAATATACTACTTTTTTAAACCTCAAACACTATAAAAATTCACCTCAAGATTCTTTTCTATGCCTTCATCTTTTACACAAAGGAAACAGCGGGACAGAGAGTAATGATTCAAAATTGCACATTAAATTAGCCAGGAAACACCTGCCTGTCCTCCAGTCTCCAAGGTTCTTCCACATCTGACCCAGGGGCTGTGGGAAGCCATGAGTCCTTTCTCAAGACCCCAGCTGAGTCTTCATTTCTTTCTGGGCTCATGACCATGTATCCCTTATGATAGACACTCCAGAGTTCTTCTGAGGGCAGGTTTGTTCAAAGCTTTGCTTCTTCAAGCAAGCGAGCTCATGAACCAAGCACTTATCAACAATGGCAGTAAGTTGAGGCAACTTGACAAACCAAAGGAAACAGCCTCCCTGTCACCCTCAGAGCACCAGAAATACATCAGACCCGAATCACATGGCCTTGCTGGGATGCTGGGAACAAGGCAACTTCACCTCATGAGCTTCTTTCCAAGCATCTGTGCCCCCTCAAACCCTTTCAGTTAAAACTGATGTGTGGGATTTGAGACATCACCCCAAAGAGCAGAAAGGGGACAAGCAAACATGGACCGGTGGGAACTACATTTTCAGAGGACAAATGAGCAGACGAGGGAGGGCTTTACGCACACAGAGCCAGTCCTGGATACACGCTAGTTAATCACGTGGCCTCATGTGTTCGATCCTGACTCATGAGCTCCTCAGTGAAGAGTGAACAATCCTGCAGGTCTGGTGGGATCTGAGGAGCTCCCCTGTGCAACGTGTCCAGTCTCACTCTGGGAACAGCTAAACCTTTCACCCTAGAAGATGTACGATGGAACTATGGTTTGACCATGTCGCCATCAAAGGCACTGGCATAGAAATGTAAGCCCCAATCTCATATGTTAATGGCATTTGGATGTGGGAGCCTTTGAAAGGTAATTGGGATTAGATGAGGTCATGAGGGCAGAGACAGCACGGTGGCGTTTTGGTGTGTTTATGAAAGAAAAAGACCTTAGCTACCATGTTTGTTCTGTCTGCCCTTGGGATGCTCTTCCCTGTGCTATGATGTAGCATAAAAAGCAGCAGAGCAGACCCATTTCCATGGTCTTGGACTTTCTGGGCTTGAGAACTGTGAGCTAAATAAACCTCTACTTTATATAAATACTCAGTCTGTGGTGTTCAGAAACAAGTCTAGACTGTTGACTCCAAAGGCTTGGAGAGCTAGCTCAGAGGCTGACTTGGCAGTGGGCAGAGGTTCAGAGGGCATTGCAGGGTGGAGTCCCAGAGGCCTCAGAGGACCCCCAATAATGTGGAAAGAGAGGGGACCTTTTGGTGAGAGGGAAGTGGGAGAAAGAAATAAGAAAAGAAGGAACAAAAAGAGAAGGAACTGTGAAAGGTGGGTCTGGAAAGAGTGAGGAGTCACCTTGAGGCGTGTGAGAGCGTTGCTTTCAAGAGCCATGAAACCAGAACTATACCAACCCGCCTCCGGTTCTTCTGTTCTAAAATTAACAGCACGCGCAGAAGCTGCAGCCTGGATTCCACGTGCAGCTTTAGAGGGATCTGTATTGTCTTAACATTTGAGGGGGATTCACACAGCAGCTAGCTACCTGTCTCTCTCTGGACCCCGGAGCCCCTCTCCTCCTCTCTGTCTCTGTGAAGCAGGTGCTGTATGCGAGTTAGGCCACCTTTCTTCTTTTAAAAACATCAATAGCTGTTTCTGCTTCATCTGCTTGTTTTGTTCCTGTGTCTCAGGAGTTAAAGCATTCGTGAGACTCATGGGTGGACTTCTGCAGCCACTCTACTTCCCACTCTGGTCTAGCGTGCTCCTGCAAAACCACGGAGAGTCAGAGGCCAACCCTGGGAAGGCAAAAGGTCACTGAGCCAATGGTTGAAGGATGAACTTCTCACCCTCCTGTGAGCATGAAAAATTAAAGCATATCCATTTCAGTCAACAGTTTATCCAGTCACCTGTTCAGGCCAGTAGTCCCCACTAGGATTGTTTTGTGTTTCAAGTATTCACTTACTTTGAATGAGTTCTATGTCTTTGTCTGCAAGAGTTGCTCCAAAGGTGCAGACAGGACTAAAGGGACACATAAGAGTTCAAGGAAACTCTCAGCAGCTCTCCACCCCGAAGGGGCTGACAGATGATCTTTGAATGGGCTTCTGCCCAAGCCCTGGGATTGAAGACCGGGGTGAATGCTCTCCTTCTGCCCAAGCACTGGGGCTGAAGACTGGGGTAAGTGCTCTCCTTAACTCACCACTTTGCGGGTCAGGACAGAGTATGAATCAGGAATACAGAAAAACTCTGAAATCTCGGCACACATAAAGAGCCAGTGGAGGTTATAGCTAAGATTTGGACATGAAGGCTCTCCTGACATCATTCCTTCTTCAGTCTCACAATATCGCCCTCTTTCGGGAGACAAGGTTTTGGAGTAACCTCCCAGGGAAATATTTTATGCCAAAAAAAATAAGTCTTCTTGTTACCTGAAGATAAGAAACCTAAGGGTGAACGTGTTGGCTATAAATAAGGAAGTAGAAAGTTGGAGCATCCCCATATCAGGAGACAGGATAAGCACGAAAAAGAAGCTGTCTCCACCTCCCCACATCAGTGCATCTGGGGGACAATTTTGCTCTTTACCCTGGACTCCTGGATCCATTAAAGCCAAGAGGTCGAATGAAGCCTTCCTAACCCAGGAGCCCTTGCCACAGGGCCTCTCAAGAAGCTGAATACAGTGTCTTTGACATCAGGGGTACCCTAGAGTAGGCTGAAATGCCACACCAAAAATATTTTTAATGTGAATGAATGTCTTGCCTACATGTATGTGTATGTACCATGTATGTACAGCATCCACAAAGGCCAGAAGAGGTGTCAGATTCTCTGGAATTGGAGTCACTGAAGGTTGTTAGCCACAAAGTAGGTGCTGGGAACTGAACTCAGATCCTCTGCAAGAGCAGTTAAGGGCTCTTAACCACTGAGCCAGCTCTTCAGTCCCAGTTCACATGTTTTTTGCCCCTCTTAACTTTGAAACTGAGCCCCAGACTTACATGCTCTGAGCTAGTCATGAGCCTGGAACATTTCTCACAGAACTGAACTGTCTAGTTACTAGACTGTCTAGTTACTAGATTCTAATAGGGTTGGCGTACAGAGTCTGGCATGTGCTATGGCTGGGGGAACATCTAGTTTCCAGGACAGTCTCCTGGCTCCAGGTCTACCCATCAACAGCAACTATTCAGTGACCACCAGAGATTCTAATCTCAATACAGATTTGTGCTTTCCTCAATTTTTTATTGAAATGGAATTCAAATGACATTAAAGTAACTATTTAAAAATGAATAATTCATCTACACCTAGCACATTTACAATGTTGTACAACCAACACCTCTCTCTACTTTAAAAAATATTTCATTGCTCACATGTTTCACTTTTGATGAAAATAGACAGGCGGGGTCACCAGACAGCTGAGTGAAAGTGTCTGGTATGAATGATAGGGGAAAAAAAGAAGAAGCAAAAAGCATACAAGAGAAATCAAAGACAACACAGAATGACAGGAATAAGGAAAAACAAAGCATATTTTATATTTTTAGGGCATGTGGTACCTATATATGATAATGGGGTTCATTGTGACTTACTTTTTCACACATGAACATAGATATTTTGGTCATATCTTGTACTGTTCTTACTGATCCTCTTTCTCTTCCTAGTTAACTATTCTCATACTGTCGTGTCTTTTAAAAATACTTTTATTTGTTTATCTTCGTGATGTGATTGTGTGTGTGTATATGTTGGGGTGGGGCACACAGTGTGTGAGTAGAGGTTAGAGGGTAATATGTGGGAGTCTGTTCTCTCCTTTCAAACTCAAGTCACTAGGCTTGGTGGCAGGTACCTTTACCAACAGAGCAATCTAGCTAGCCATGTATGTGTGTCTATTTGTGTGTGTGTGAGTGTGTGTGCATGAGTGCATATGTGTGTGTGCCTGTGCGCATGTATGTGTCTGTGTGTGCATGTGTGTATCTCTGTATGCATGTGTGTGTGTCTGTATGCCTGTGTGTGTCTGTGTGTGTTTCTATGTGTGCATGTGTGTATCTGTGTATGCATGTGTGTGTGTCTGTATGCCTGTGTGTGTCTGTGTGTGTTTCTATGTGTGCATGTGTGTATCTGTGTGTGTGTGTGCATGTGTTTGTGTGTGTGTGTATCTGTGTGTCTTGAGTTAAATGAAGTTTTCTTTCTGGCACATGGACCCTATGACACATGGACACTCTCAGTATCTTTATCACTGAAAGAAATCTCTGTCTCCCACAGCAACCACTGTCAGTATTCTTTGGGGAGGGCTTGGGCCTTGTGTACTCCTCTGCTCAGAGCTACAGTTAATTCTTGCAAGTCCCCAGGGAGGTGTGTGATATGAGTTCAAGAGGGCAACTGCTGTGTTAAGTCTAGAACACAAAGCCTTAAAAGTCTCCTTCTCTTTCTTTCTTTCTTTCTTCCTATATTCTTCCAGCACGCCTTCTGTGATGATCCCTGAGCCTTGGAGAGCTGGTGTATATCTACTACTTACGGTAGAGCATTTCCTTGATGATCCCTGAGCCTTGGAGGGCTGGTGTAGATCTACCACTTATGGTAGAGCATTTCCGTGAGGATCCCTGAGCCTTGGAGAGCTGGTGTAGATCTACCACTTATGGTAGAGCATTAAATAATTGCTTATTCTCAGCACATTGACCTGTGATGAATGTCTGTAATTACTGCTGCTCCTTACAAAAGGAAGCTTCTCGGACCAAAACAGATATCCTCACAAATCTAAGGATATTTGCATGTATAAGCATGATACACAGAAGGCAATTTAATAGGTACATCATGTCTACTTAGCAAAACAACAGCTATAGCTGCTCTGTTAGGACCTATGACCTCCCCAGCCATGGGCTTTTGACCAAGTTTACAGTATCACATGGGGATTCCCTCCTGTGGAGCAGGCCTCAAGTCCAGTATAAAGTAGTTACTTACCCTCAAAACATCCATGCCACTACGGCACCATTTCCCCTGCTCGGTGAGCTGAGTTGGCTTTTCTTCCCCAGCAGTCTACTAGTGTTGTCTAACACTTTGTCTAGCCAGCTACCAGCTCAGTCTTAACTTGATTTCTCTACATCCTATGATAATATTGTTGGGGCTTTCCAGAACAGGGTGCTGCCATTTAGTTTTGCTAGGTAACCAACAGCAGCAATTGTCTTGTTGGAACCTCAGGAGTCTCCCTAACCAACCACTCATAGGGAGGTAGGTCACCACTAACACTGGGATTTTTAGTTAATAATCTATGGCTTCCAGGAGCAGCTCTATCCACCCATGCAAAGTATACTTATTTGTATTATTTTAATTTTAATTAACTTAATAATATTGGATTTTCCTATGACTTTTTCACATAACATTAGTTTGGGTTGACCCCCCCCCCACTTATTTATCTCTAGTCTTCCCTATCCCTGGCTAACGTCTCAGAATCCCTCCTTAAACCTTTAATACCTCATTTTTCTACTACTAAAACAAAGCTTTTACATGTATAATAATATATAATGTAACTTGATATTTTATATATTCAACCTAAACATTAATTTAAAAATAAAATTTGAAGATTTTTTTTCTTAGAAATTTGAGAAGTGACTGTGTATCTGTAGCAAAAGCTGATGCTTAAGAAGGGGAGGGGATATTTGGTAAGCGAACAAAATGGGAACAAGATCTTGGGAATTCAAAGTGTAACACTGGAAAGTTTTTGAAACTTTATAGAAAACGTGGAAAAAGTTGATATTAAAGAAGATCACCCAAAGACTAAGCAAAGACTATAAACAAGGAAAGAGAAAATAATTAGCATCTATGTGTATCTCTGGACATTTCAACATTGAATAATAGGAATTATTTTTTAAGAAGAGTATAGAGAAAACATGTATTAATCAAGAACAAACACAGGAAAAGCATCTGAAGAAATTTATCTCCAAATTTGCAACAAAACCTGGCTTTTCTGAACAAACAATGAAGAGCAGGTTCACAACAAGGAAAGCCATGATAAGAGCTGGCATAGGGAAATATCCTAATTTTGGAGAGATTCAGAATGGGCAGGGAGATGGGAAGGCTGCAAACAGAGGATTTGGAATCAGAAAGTATTTGTTTCTTATGAGCAGTAACAGAGTCAGAAAAACAATGAAAGAATGCTTTTGAAATGGTGACAAAATGATTTGTGAATAAAATTTTTATACCTAGCCAATCTAGCCATCAAGTGTACATGAAAATAAAGTTAATTACAGATATTTTGAGCCTCCATTTATTAATATCTTCCACCCAAATGAGAAAATATTTTTAAAGAAGTAAAGAATCTAAAATGATAAAAGTTAAAGGTAATTGTGGGGGAACATGGGAAGATGGGAGGGTCAAGTCCAGAACTAATCCAGAAGAGGTGTGTCTGAGGCGAAAAGGACATTCACATGCTGGTATTCAAAGGGATTGAAGCTGTGGCAAAGGTGATGATTCATGGTTCAGGACACAGAAAATTAAGCACATCAAACAGATGAAGCTATTATTAAGTCTAGAAAACTGAAAAACAAGAAGGAAAAAGTAATTATGGTTACCCATGTGGTCCAGATGCAACTGACATTTACACGGTCAAATGAAACAACTGTTCAACATCACAGTAGACATTCCATGGTCAGGGCTGGGAGCGTGAGAGACCAGAGGAGGCTGGGAAGTCCGAACTTGCTTTAGAACCCTTCGCAATGACCAACTCCCTTCCGTGACAATGTTCTTAATCTGTTGTTAGCTACTTTTCTGCTGATGGAATGGAATACCACAAATCAAAGCATCCCCAGGAAGAAAAGGATTTGTCTGGCTTATTACGGGGGAAGCATGATACAACAGCAGGAACAGGAAGCTGACTGTTTTCATTTGCACCCAGGAAGCTGAGAAAGAAAGAACAGAAGCAAGGCAAGTCCCCCGCCCCCAGGGACAAACTTCTTTCAATAAGATCCACCTCCCAAAGGCTCTATAACCTCCCTAGACACCACACTGGGGACCAGCTGTTCAGATAAGTGATGATTCTCCAAACCACCCTTCCATCCTAAGGATGGAGCCTTGTGACCCACTCCCCTCTAGGAAGTCCTGCCTCTTTCTACGGTTACAATGAAACTGGATTTCAACTTGAGTTTTGGAGGGGACATTGGAAGCTCAGTAGAAGTCTTCACCTTGGAGCAGCTGAAGTTAAACAGGTGGAGGAAGTGAGAGGATTATTGTGTTGATACAAGCCTTTTAACAACGTTTGGCTTTCTAAACTGGGTGTGTGTGTTTATTTCATAGAAACCTCAATTAAATTATTTTAAACTCCATTACTTTAACAACTTGATCCACCAACCAAGCTATAACACACCAAGGTATACCCAGTGGCTTGTGACGATCTCCCTCGCAGTAAGCAGCTCACAGAGAAGAAATGCTGTTTGCTGCCGGAACCCGTTCTGAACGATGTGACCTCTTTTTCAACCCTGATGAAATGGAGCCACTAAATAAAAGTCAAATCCAGTTACACTCAAAACGCAAGTGATGTGTAACCAAAATATTTGTAAGCCCCAGGTAATGGCCTGGTTATTCCTGCAGAATCTATTGTAGCAGCATCTGAGAACACTACAAAATTTATAAACGTTGCTCTCACCCTGGGCTCTTACAGTATCCTGCTGACCTTACTGAAGAGCAATTTACCAGCCTCTAGCATGCTTTCTGGTTTGGGTTTTTAAAGCATATGCTTAATGGTCTGTCTTCATGATAACAAAGACAATAGCTTATTAAATATCTTTTATCCCATGTCCAATAATGATGAATACATAGAAAACATGAAGATGGTCAAATCAATAAGAGACAAGAAGGGATTGAATGAATAACCTATAGTGAGGAAGACCAAAACACCAACCAGATGAATGACACAGAATGACAGCTTAGAGTGATGGGGACCAAAGAGAGTTTCTGTCACCTTATGTGGCAAATGGTGCAGAGCTTGAGTTTCAGCCGGACTGACCCACTCATTCCCAGTGTTTGTGACATGCCAGGCTCAGTTTTGGGAATAGCACCCATGTGTATGACCTCAGTTCTTCCTCACAGTCAACTCCAGGACAAGTTGTCATTTCCCCAATATTTTAAATTTTATTTTTAACTTTTTTATTGAGCTATACATTTTTCTCCCTCCCCTCTCCCCTTCTACCCTTTCCCCACACTCCCAGTTGACTCAGGAGATCTTGTCTTTTTCACCTTCCTATGTAGATCCATGTGTGTCTCTCTTTGTTGTCAACTCTGTTGTCTAGGTTCTCTGGGGTTGTGGCCTATAGGCTGGTTTTTCTTTGCTTTATGTCTAAAAGCCACTTATGAGTGAAAACATATTATATTTGTCTTTCTGGGTCTGGGTTACGTCACTCAGTATGTTTTTTCTAGATCCATCCATTTACCTGCAAATTTCAAGATGTCATTATTTTTTCTGCTGTGTAGTACTCCACTGTGTAAATGTACCACATTTTCCTTATCCATTCTTCAGTTGAGGGGCATCTAGGTTGTTTCCAGGTTCTGGCTATTACAAATAACGGCTCAGCCGTTAAAGGCTAGGTTCACAACCCAAACTATTTTTAACTCTTCATTGATTCGTTGTGGATTATACATCACACATCCCAATCCCATTCATCCCCCCATCTCTTTGTATCTGCCCTTTACCCTTGCAATCTCCCCCCAAAAATTAAAAATTAAATGAAAAAAAATCTTGTCATGGAAGTTGTACTGTGGCACAGTGAGTCACACAGTATAGACTTTTTAGTGCATATATCTTTACTTCCAAGTGTTCACTGCAATGAGTCATTGGTCTGGTTTGAGGCTTCTGGTTTCTGCTACACTATGGATACTGGGGACTCACTGGGACTCTTCTTGAATATCCTATTATTACCCTGTGTCATGGAGAACATGCCGCTTTGGGTCTGCAGGACTGGCCCCTTCATGTGCTCCGGCAGACCACAGATGGGGTGGGTGCTGGGGTGGGCCAACTCAAAGCCCTATTTCTGGGCCTGGGTGATGGCTAAACGGGTCAGCCCACCAGCTCTCCCTCACCCTCACCACCAGGATGAGCCCCAGCACGGCCCCAGCTAGGCCTCCCTAGGCTGCAAGCAGCAAGGGGAGGGGCCGGTTCTCCTGCTCTCACACCCTTGGGGCCAACCCACTTACACCTACACCACCAGGGCCAGCTTGACCGCGCTACCCAGGAGAGGTGCCCCGGCCATTCTAAGGAGTGTTGCAGCTGGCGAGGGACAGGGCCAGCTCTCCCTCTCTCATGACCCGGAGTCCAGCTCTCCAGCCTGCTGAAGATGCTGCCCAGGTGAGGTGCAATGCCTGCTCTCCGGAGTGCTGCAGCCAGTGAGGGGCAGGACCAGTTTTCCTGCTCTCATGACCTCAGGGCCAGCTCCGCCGCCTGCCACAGTGGGGTAGTGGGTAGAAGGGCATCTCTCCCTGGCCCACACCACCGTATGGCAGTTGGTGGAGGTGCAGGCAAGCCAGCCCGAGAGTGGGAGTGCTGGCCCTGTCCTCCCTCATCTGCTATGTGGCATGGTTGAGGGAAAGATGCCGTCCCCCTCTCTACCTGCAGCAGGCAGGAGCGCTGGCCCTGCCCCTCACTAACTGCAGCACTGAGGAGAGTGGGCCCTGCGCTTTGCCTGGGCAGCACAGTAGAGCTGACCCTGTAGATGGGGGTGCAGGTGAACTGACCTTAAGGACGTGAACAGGGGAGACCTGGCCTTGCCCCTCATTCCTCCATTTTAAAAGAATCATGGACCCCATGCCACATAGTCACCTAGTGGTAGGAAAAGGTCTAGAATCTGAAGTCATAGTACTTCATGTCTGCGGAAAATGCTCAAGGGATATGTTCCCAGGGACCTAAGCAGCTAGGCACTTTAGCTAGTGTGGACCTGCTAAGACAGGAAGAAGGGTGTTCAGAGGAGAATGAGAGCATGTAGCATGAAAACTACCCAGAGCCTATGGACTGAGAGCAAAGACACACCCCACAGTCCTCAGCTGTGTGAAAACAGGCTGCCTGTGTCCTCTAAGATAATGATCTGGGTGGACACAGAACCAGCTGAAGGCAGGGGACCCATGCATAAGTGAGTGTGGACCAGGGGTCAGAGCTGTATTGGGGACTTTGCGGGGTGAAAAGGGCCACCCACTGTTCAAGTGTTCTCTGGAGTGAAGAGCAGGAAGACTGAGCAAGTGAAAACAGAGCCTGACTCTGGAGAACCACAGAGCACTGGGAGACCCCAAGGAGGCTCTACTTGACTGAGTAACAGGACCAAAGCTATACAATGAACCAACACTATAAAATGAACCAACACTATACAATGAACCAATGCTATACAATGAACCAACGCTATACAATGAACCAACACTATAAAATGAACCAGCACTATACAATGAACCAATGCTATACAATGAAACAATGCTATACAATGAACCAACGCTATACAATGAACCAACACTATACAATGAACCAATGCTATACAATGAACCAACGCTATACAATGGACCAACGCTATACAATGAACCAACGCTATACAGTGAACCAATGCTATACAATGAACCAACACTATACAATGAACCAACGCTATACAATGAACCAACGCTATACAATGAACCAATGCTATACAATGAACCAAAGCTATACAATGAACCAATGCTATACAATGAACCAGCACTATACAAAGAACCAATGCTATACAATGAACCATTGCTGTACAATGAACCAGTGCTGTACAATGAACCATTGCTGTACAATGAACCAAGGCTATACAATGAACTTGTCCTCCCCAAATTAACAGGCTATCAGCTAACCCCTAATGCGACGGTCTTGGTGGGATGGGGGACAGGCTATCTTAGAGATAGGTTATGATGGCAAGGCCTGTAGAAAGTTCTGGTGGCCTTTCCCAGAGACTCCACAACTAAGCATGTCCTACCCAGCAAGAATATGGACATCTATGAGCCAAGAACTGGCCCTCACCAGGCAGCCACATCTGCCAGGCCTTCTTGGTCTTCCCACCTTCAAGAGCATGAGAAACATACTTCTGCCTCTCCCAACTTACCCGTTGTATGTTATTTTGTTACAGGAGGACTAAGGCCTAAGAAAACTGAGAAGGAACAATAGGCAAGGAAACAGCTTCAGGCCCAGGGCTGACTGAATTCCGGCTCCTCTTCCATAACACCAGGGCCCCATGGCCTCCTCCAACCTCTGACAGAAGTAGAGTAGATGGACTACAAAAAATGAAAAAGAATGTCCCTAGGGCCTGGGAAGATGTCTCAGTCAGTAAAGAATTTGCCACACATGCATGCGGATTCCAATCGTTCAAATGTCAGACTTAAGTTTCCAGTGTGACAGCGTGGTGGGCATTTAGTGTGCAGTGTAGCAGTGTGGGCTGGTGGGACCTAAAGAGGTGATTATATTGCATCATGAACACTCACACTGGATTAATATCATTATCACAAGAGAACACTCGTTGTTAAAACAAATACAATCCTCTCTTGCTCTCACTGGGTGCTTTGCCTTTCTGCCTGTCACCATGGCACAACACAGCAAGAAGGACCTGTGCTAGATATTACCCCCTCAACCTTTGCCTTCCCAGCCTCCACGACTATGAAAAATGACTTCACGTTAGCTGGACTCTGTCGGACAGGCCACCCGGCAGTTGGAAGCCTGAGGCAAGACAGATGTACATTTGAGACCAGCCTGAGCTGCCTAGTGAGACCCTGTCAGGTAATAAGTAAATACGTCTCTTCATACACTACCGAGTCTCAGGTGTTCTATTCCAGTAACCCGGGATAGCTAAAATGCTCGGATTAACTCTTTTCAAAATGTGCATATTGTCCAGAGCCCTGGCACCCAACACTCCCTCTAGATGATCTGTGACACATTCAGTATGTGTCACACTGAATCCTTTTTCTTGAAGGGGTCCCTCTAAGGACACCTAGGTCACTTACATATCATAGACTGGGTTTGGTAGGAGCACAGACTTCATGTGTTGCTTAGGGGTTGGTGAGGGGCCTCATCATAATGGGCAGTGGGTGCCAACTTCACCAGGGCTCCTTAGGTCACCCCCACAGAACCTATCACCTTCCAGTGGGTGACAGATTCCTCCTTGGACACAGGACAGTGTTCCAGCTTGCGGAATCTGATGACATAGCATCACTGTGGCCCCAGCCAGTTATTTAAGGAAAGTCACAAGTCCGGCCCAGTTTCCAAGCTGCAGAAATAGACTTTGAAATACTTCTTGAGCGTCAAAGACTCATGACCAGACTGAATCACCTGTACTTGGAGTCGGTTTGTGCTGTGGCCTATTATTTAAGCTGAAGAGGAAGTCAGAATGCAAAGTCATCCACACAGGAAAACTTGCAGGAGAGACCGAGGCCAGTACAGACACAGACGGCCTAGGGAAGGAAAAAAACTCAGGACAGGTCTGCCCTGAAGACGCTTCTGGAGTTTATTCATGGGTGAGAATCACAAAAGGAAGTTGAGGTGGGGCAGTGCCGAGTGCCTGACATACTATTCAGCTTCCACAGCATCCCGCCAGCATCCTCCGCATGAACCCTCACACGGTGCTGCCCTGGGTACCACGCCCAACACTCGGCACAGAGTAACTCAGTTCATATTAGCAACGGTGTCAAGAGATGTCATTGTTGATCCCATGTCACAGAAAAGGAAGCTAAGGCCTGGAGAGGTTGTATGACTAGCCCAAGGTCACACAGGTAGTGGCCCATGGAATTAGATTTGACCACTATATAGGGAAGGAAACAGGCTCAGAGGAAGACTTTGCTAACAGAACTGAACTGAAAGTCCTGCTAAACCGAGCCCTTGTCTGGGCTTGAAGACGCTGGGTTGCTTCAAGAGAAGGAATATTCATTCTAGACTCTTCCAGAAAGAAAAGACTTGCATCTGGGAAGAGGCAGACTGAGGGACCCAGACTTTAGCGAAGCTGAGTTAACAGGATACGAGGAGTGGGCATTTGTTTAAAAGGATAAGAATAGAGCACCGCGTGCAGCCCCGCCAGCACAAATGAAGTGGGAGAGACGGCACACACCTGGGGCGCACAGCTGTCTCCTGTCTGCTTGGAGGGTTGATGTCTTGTCCGTAAAGAGAATGGACTACTTCCTGTCTGCGGCAAACACGGACATCTTTATGGGGAGTTTGTGTAAACACAGGCAGGGGTTGCTGGAAACCCCTCACAATCTGATTCTCCTGTCACCCTATGTTCCCAGCTGGACAGTCCCGTCACACAGACCCGTCTCTTCAGCTGGGCTGGAACACAGGGAGGGCGAATCTAGAAACTCTACCACGGCAGCCTTAACTCACTGCAGTTAGGGGCCTTCCCAAGCCTACTAGTGCTGAGCCTAAGGACATACCATGAGTTCTAGCAGGGGAAGAGGGAGGGGGGCCGTGCTTGACAACTGTTGGGAGGTGCCGTTGGGGAGACTATGGAGTTCCCACCAGCTCCTGCCTCAGCTTGGACAGAAACAGAAAAGCAATTGACAGAAGACTTTCTCTGGTCTGTGCTTGGAGGGACAAATCGCCTTTGTCAGTGTGCCTGCCATGTTCTAGAAAACTCTACAAGAGCCCGGGGATGTGTCCATTGTCAGACGGAGCTCAAAGGGGCAAAATAACCACAGAAATGAGGAGGTCTGATGGGGACCCTGGAATGAGGAAGGGTCACAGGGCTGACCTCCCTGGGAGAAACACTGGGACTGACTTCTCAGGAAGAAAGTTTAGCTTGCCCTCCCACACTGGGCCTCTGGCACCCTTGCAAAGACAGAAGTCCTCAGTTCGCCCCCGCCCCCCGTTTTAGTTTTACTCTTTTCAAGACAGGGTTTCTCTTTGTAGCTGTCCTGGAGCTCACTTTGTAGACCAAGCTGGCCTCAAACTCACAGAGATTCACCTGCCTCTGCCCCCCCCCCCAGTGCTGGGACTAAAGGCGTGCACCACCGTCACCTGGCTCACGCCTCTTTTTTTATTTGTTTGTTTATTTATTTATTTATTATGATACACACCTCTGTTTGTTGCCTCTTCGGTGAGCATTGGTGGTAGCGAAGATACGCATGGCAGGAAGGATAGACAAGAAGTGTTACCAGAGAGACCTGGCCCAGGTTGGCTACGAAACTCCTATGAGCACAATAGTGTGTGCTTCTGGGCCTCAGGGTGGTGTTTCCCTGAGCAGCACCCAGTGCCCTGTGGAGCAGGAGGTGAGGAGGCACGTCCCCCCACAGTGCCTCCGTTCACGGTTCCCACCACCACTCCAGCCTCTTTCTCCCTCTCCTCCGAGTCTCCTCAGGATGCCAGTTTCTGTCCCACAAGCCCTTCCACCGTTACAATTTGAACACAGAGGAGGGAGATGTCCCTGAAAATCAGGATGGTTCTCCTGGTTTCTGTCCCCTCTCTGCCCCCCACCACTCTACCTTCTCCACACCTTTCTGGTCAGTCACCTGATTTTAAGTGGGGGGGGGAGGGGAGGGGGTAGGAGGGTGGGGGAAGGCTGTTTCACACATCCAACAGAGGCCTCCTCCTTTCTCTTTGTAGGCTCTATTCAACTGAATACTTTTTACTTTTTTATCTCCAGTGCTCAGGATTTCTACCTTTCCAAAACTACTCAAAAAAAAAAAAATCACCTCTCAGGCTACTTGAGCATGTTCAAAAGATTTGGCCCTTGAGTTTCCATGGAGACTTCAAAGAGCCCAATACTCCCAGAGGAATGAGTGGCTCCAAGATCAAACTTGGAGGGGCTCCCGGAAGAATCCCTTTCCATGGGTGAGCTCAATTCCATCCACCTCACCCAGAGTCAGAGTCACCCTAAGCATCCTGAAGATTCTTGAGGGTCCCAAAGCATAAGCCCGAAAGGGGGACAGGATCTTGGTAACTGTCACAAACAAAATGCTACAGCTGAACTATCAGAAACCTGTTTGCTGGAGGATTGTGCCGTTCAGGGAGCTGGGAGTAGCTCACGTCATCAGAAGCAAACTGGAGACATAGGTCAGTTTGCTCTGGAGTCTTCACAACCCAGCGATTCCCTTGTCGATTGAAGGAAAGACCTCATCCTCTCCAGAGGCTGCCTGTATCCCACATCCTGCAGCCCTCACGAAAGCTATCTGGAAGCTCCCTGTTGAGGGGATGTCATGCAATGGTCATCCTGGTTTGTTTTCTCCAAGTCCTCACAGTGGGGACTGACAGTGTTCACTGTTCATATTTTACTGAGATGAAAGTGCCCACCGGCTCCCTCCTAGGAAACCAAATGCTTCTTTCCATGTTGGAGGAACAGCAAGCTCTGAAAATCCCCGCTGAGCTGAGCAAGAATGAGTCATGCTCTGTATTCAGAGGCAATGCCAACATATGCTGGGCACATGTGCGGGGAGTCGGCCATTGCTGCCAAGGCGAGTCCTGAGAACGGCCCACTCGAGAGAAAGTTCCTTATTCCACACTTTGCCCAAAACAGAAACTCACACCAATTCAACCACCCTAAATAGCACAGCCGTAGGCCTTGGCATTTCAGAAGGCTGCTTGGAGGCACCAGGACGCTCATTTGAAATCAGACCACAGAAGGGCAAGTAGGATTTATAGAAACTGAATGAGCCCCATTAGCTAAGAATAAAAGAACCCAGATTCTAAAAACACAGCAGCTCTCTTTTCTAGCCAGGCCCCCATGTTTTCATTCCCATGTGTTGTTGAAGTCTGTGCCTTTCAAAGATGTTTTGCTGGTCCTTGCCATAAAGGATTGACTGATTCATTTAAGACAGCTAATGGTCCCTGGTACAGAAGACACCACCTGAGTGACAGGCACAGAGGGATGCGACCCAGGGGATGGAGGTGGAGGGCCTCTGGTTATTTTTTCAAAGAATGTTGAAGTGTATAGCCACAGGATGAAGCCTTGAGCTAAGACGGCCTTTGCAAATCTGCTTGTTCAATACAAAGACTCTTAAAACAACTCGTCCCTGAGACACAGGAAAAAATTCCTAAGAAACACATTCAAGTTGCTTCCTTGGGGAAAGATGGCAGCAGTGCCTCCCTGAACATTCTCTGAATGTTTAATTGGGGAAACTGAGGCTGAGCTGAAGCTTGGGTATCTGCATTGTACAATTAATATGAATCCTTGCCTGGTTCCTCTCCTTGACTCTCAGGCGAGAGTGTCAACAGTCTGTAGGAACTGACTGCTGCCCACTGTGACGGTTAGTTAGCCTTCACTGTCAGCTTGACTGGAGTTACCCAGGTAGCCTGCCTCTGAGTGTATCTGTGAGGACGTTTCTAGGGAGGATCAGCAGAGGAGGAGGAGGAAAGCCCCACCCTGGCTGAGGGTAGTGCCAGCCTGGGCTGGATTCTAGAATGAATGAAGATGGACGAAAAGAGGAGGCAAGATGGCAACGTGCACTCATCTCTCTCAGCTTCCTGCATGCAGCTAAAATGTGGCCCCTGCCTTGTGCTCCTGCCACCGTGTCTCCTTGCAAGAATGGGTTCTAGCCCCTCAAACATTTCCTTTATTAAATTCCCTTTGATAGATAGCATGTCATAGTGAAGAGAAAAGAAACCATGCCCACACCCTGTTGCCAGTGGAAATGAACTTGGTTGGTGGGCAAAAAAGGTTGGGGTACCAAAGAGATAGCGATGCTCCTCCCCTGAACACTCCCCTGGACACACCCAACCCAACTGAAACTCTGTCTACAGCTTTTGCAAAAGGTCTCACCCAAAATAAGCCTTCCTATCCCACTAGATCGCTTACAGGCCTTTGTCCCCATTGTAGGTCCCAGGGTCCACATATCCACCCATATCCACCCATATCCAGCCTAGTTCCTGGAACCTAGGAATAAGAACATGTTTGGATGGGAAGGAGAGTTTTTAAAAAATAGTCTTTACTAAATTAAGGAGTCAGAGATGATGAGTTTACTCTGGATTATCTAGGTCAGCCTAGATAGAAGAAGTTGTCACAAGAGACGCGGAAAAGGTGGTAGCAAGAATAAAGCCACAAACGCCAAGGAAAGCCCACCAGCTACCAGCAGCTGAGGGACAAGAGGCAGATGCTCGCCCTGTGCCCTGCAGGAAGCGTGGCATTGTTCATATTCCCAGCCTGCGGGACTCCAGACATCTGACATCATCCTTCTGTCTGGATTCTGCTCAGTTTGCATAAGAGCTAAAATGTAGCACACATGGGCGGGCGTGCATGAGCACCACACACACATACGTGTACACACACTCACAACAAACACCTACTTTAGGAGACATTCTGGAACCATATCCAAACCCTCACAGAATGTCCTGGTTTGAGCCAATACATTAGGCTTTATGGGAGTCACCTGCCAGTCTTCCTGGACGGGCATCCTGTGGAGAAGGGGCCAAGGGACGTTCTCCGGAAAGGGCTACATGACCTCATTAATACATTCTCGGCTCTCTAAGATACAGGGTCTCCACTACTGGGCTGCTACCTAACTGTGCCTTTGGAACAGGAGCCTAGCCTTAGACGATGCATAAATGAACATGTGTGGCTGTGTTCCAGGAAAACTTAATTTATAAAAGCAGGCAGCCAGCCAGATATAAGCACTTGGGAGCAGTCTGCCGACCCTTACTTTAGAATAACGCTTCTGGCCTCTCCCCCACCTTATTCTTCCCAGGGGACCCATTAGGACTGATGGGTTTACTCAGCTGGGGAACCCAGGCCATTGCCTCTCTGGGTTCTGCCTGAGTGCAGAGAGCTGCACCACATTGAAGTCATAGGGAGCAGGACTTCTAGGGAGGCCTAAAGCTGTTTAATGAAGTCACTCATGGGTCTGGGACCCAGCCTCCTTCTGAGCTTCGGTATCAGCAGGGCCACTTGGCTAAGAGGGAGATGTAACTATGAACAAGTTCATCAAAATAAAATGACAGGCGACCAGCTACATGGTCCTTAGCGTTCTACTCAGTTACTCCAAACTTGGGGGAAGGAGGTACAGGTGGTCCTTCCTGTCCCCCACAATGGTGGGAAATGGGGTGCTGTTCAGCACTTTGTGTTGGATCCCTGTCTGTGATTTGACACTCTCTTAGGAACCCTCAGAAACAGCCATCAGCCAGTAGCTCTTCTCTTCTGCTGCATGAAAATGCCCCGTGGTTATGTCCCACTGCAGTCCATGCTACTGCCGCGTGGTTATGTCCCTCTGCAACCCATGCTACTGCCCCGTGGATATGTCCCACTGAAGCCCATGCTACTGCCATGTGGACATGTCCCACTGAAGCCCATGCTACTACCCTGTGGACATGTCCCACTGCAGCCCAGCTGCAGCCCCGTGGACATGTCCTACTACAGCCCATGCTGCTATCCCATAGATATGTCCCTCTGCAGCCCATGCTGCTGTGATGGTGTTTGGGAAGTACAGTTGAGATGAGATGAGTTTGGAGATACAACCTTGGAGATGCTGAAGGTTCTACAGGGAGGAGGTAGGGGCTAAATTCTCTCTCGCTCTTCCTCATTCTCAGAAGCCCACCCTTCCATACACCAGCATCGGATTCTCACCAATTGCTCAAGTAAAGTACAACAGTCATCAGCGGCAGCAGCAGCAGCATCGTCATCAGCAGTATTAGACAATGCAAACAGCCAAAGAAGGCAGAAAATAAAACCACCTAATCTCCACGCAGGAAGAGTTGTCAAAGTTGGCATGTGTGATGGCTAATCTTGTCAACTTGATGGAGACACACCTGTGGATGTCTGTGAGGGTGTTTTCAGAGCCAGTTAACGGAGAAGGAAAAACCTCATCCTGAATGAGGATGACATCATTCCACAAACTGGGGTCCTAGACTGGATGAAAAGGAAACGCAGAGTGCCCGCATCCAGTTCTCAGACATCTGACTGCGGATGCAGTAGGACCAGCGGCCTCAAGCTCCTCCCCCAATGCCTTCCCCATTCGGATGGGCTGAATCCTCAAACTGTGAGCCAAGACAAACCTCCCCTTCCTTAAGTAGCTTTTTGCCAGGCATTTTGTCACTCCACCGGGAAAAGCAACTCATACATGTGTCTTTCCAGACACAACATGAGATCATAATGTCCACGCTGGTTTGAAGTGGCCTTTCAAACATAAGCAATGATTTTGCATGTCCCACAGCAGAGCCCAGATCCTGATTTTTATTAATGACACACTTCATTTTCTTGATCCTCGGTTATTGGCTATTGGACTCTCCTTGTTTTTTTCCAGTACAAGCAATACCATAACCATCATTGTAGCCACTCAGTGAAGCACATCCTAATTATTTACTCAGACTAAATTCTAAGAAGACAAGTATGGCTGTCAATGGTTTATTTCAGAAAACCCCCTATTCCACATCCTTCTAAGCTGTAGAATCTATGGGGACCTTGGCTTGGAGCAAATGAACCCAAAACAGAAGAGCAGATTTGACTCTGTGCTTAGACAATCTCGCAGCCTGAAGACTTGTTTACATCCCAGGGGTCACAGTAAAGCTGTGACCTTTGCCTCTACTCTACCTGCCTTGGGGAGCTGGGTCCTGACAATACTGAACGGAGACATCTACAACATGGAAACAAGGGGGATTTAGCTGAATTCTAGCTGTCTAGAAGATAAGCAGAGAACACCCCTGCGTTCTGTGAAAGGGGGGGAGATCCTGCTTCATTCCCCCTTCCCTACATGTTCTTAACTCTCTGCAGTTTGAGCTAGAAGGATACCATGTGCTTTCTCTGAGGCCTCTCAGCTATTCAGAATTCAGAGGAAGAGGGGCCAGAGGAGAGGGCTGAACCTTGGCTCAACCTTCCAGAAGAAAAACAGAGACCCCACGGTTTCCTACTAGACCCAACTTGGCAGACCAGCGAAGGCTGGAAGCCCTCCAGGATGTGGGGCCCTCTGCTTGTCCTCCTGGCAGAGCACGGGGCTCCCTGACAAGGGATCAGATCTCCAGCCTACCCCAAGACCCTGTGTTGTCTAAGATACACTCACACAGCCTCAGGCTCACCATGCATCTGACCACAAAGAACAGACTTAGACCCCAGAGATTCTGACTTCAAACACCCAGGATGGAACCCCAACTGCAGAAAGGTTTAAAAGAGTTAGTTATTGTGTAATCTATGTAGGTGATTGACTGATCATGGATCACAAGGATGGGGAGCTTTGTAAAGAACTGATCCGCACCAGGCCTGTGGCACACACCCACAATCCCAGCACTTTGGAGCTGAAGGCAAGAGACTTACAGGTTCAAGGCCAGCTTTGCCTACATATTGAGTTTGAAGCCAACCTCATCTACATGAGACTCTGTTTCAAAAACCTCAAACAAAAAAAAAAGAAATGACTGATAAATCCAAAGTCCTGGATAATGAGAGTGGGGGTGAGTTATATTGGGTGAGCAAGATGTTTGCAGCCAAGCCTGAGTTCCATTCCCCGGACCCACATGGCGGGGAGGAGAGAACTCAAGAGTTGCCATCTCATTCTATGCATACACCTTGGCACATTCATACCCACACACATACAGCCAAACAGATAAAATTTCGTTTTTAAGGGACGTGTACTGTACCTTTTACTAGACGGTTGTGCAGCAGGGACTCAAAGGATTCCAAGTCAACATGGTGAGGATTGTGGTTGTAGGAGGAGAATGTAAAAGGAGAGCAGATGGGGTGGACGGACCAGTCGCTACAGCTGGTCCAGACTGATGTAAGAGCCTTGGCATCAAATGATAACTAGAACGATAGTCACTTCCCAGAGGCAACGGGTGAGTGGCCCGGGACCTGCCACAGACACCTAAACACACGGATGCGCAAGTCTCATAGAAATGGTATAATATTTGCACATTACATATTCGCATCAGCCCACGCACATAACTTATTTGTGTAAATGTGTGTGTGTGTGCATGTGTACCTGAGAGAGATGTGTCTGCGTATGTGTGTCTGTGTTTGTATGTATATGCATATGGATGCAGGCGTGTACTATAATATGTATGTGGAGGCCAGAGGACAACCTGGAGTGTCGGTCTTCACCTTCTGCCTTACTTGAGACAGGATCTCCTGTTTATTACCCCACGCTAGCTTCTGGTAATTCTCTTGTCCCTGTTTTTCATCTCCACACAGGGATTGCAGAAGCATACCCTGCTATGGCCCCATTTTTGCATAGATTTAGGAGACTCAACCTATGTGTCAAGAACTTTACCCACTGAGCAATCTCTCCAACCTATCTCATTTATTTTAAATCATTTAGATTATTTGTACTATTGTATCAACTTGTCTTGTTGCTGCAACAAGAATCTATACCAAAAGTGACTTAGGAGAGCGGGTTTGCTTTGGCTTCATGGCAGTCTGTTGCGGCGAGGATGGCGTGTGGCCGGAACTTGAGGTGACATCACATCCTCAGTCAGGAAGCAGAGAAGATCGCCAGTACTCTGCTCTCCCATGCACTAGTGCACTGTGGGAGCCCAGCCCTCATTCAGAGTGTGTCTGCCCTTCTTAATTAGTCTAATCTAGAAAATTCCTTGTGACGTGCCAAGAGATTTTTCTTTGAGGCGATTCTAGAGCCTGTCAAGTTGACAATCAGTACAAACCCTCCCAGACAACTTACTACAACATAAATACAATGTAAATCATTGTTATGTCTAGTGAAGGATTATGAAACAGGTCCACATGCCAGTGTAAAGGCCATTTAAAAGCTACTGATGTCCAAGGTTGGCTAAATCTTTGGGAAGAGAAGAAACAGACACAGAAAGCTGCTTATTTATTTTACAGTAGGCAAAAGGTAAGGAGCTACCTGAGTAAATTGGGAGCATGGGGACCTTGGAAGAAGGTTGAAGGGGAGGGGAGAGACAGGGAGGGGAGCAGAGAAAAATGTAGAGCTCAATAAAAATCAATAAAATTTAAAAAAAATAATATTTTTTAAAAAGGTAAGGAGCTAAACCTATTTGCCACAGAGCTCAGAATCTCATTTATATGAGCGTATATGCAAATTATCTAAGGATAGAATGGCTATTTAGCTTTATCATTCCTCCATGGCCTGCTGTTAGATTGGGGTTCTGGATCTGCTTTGTGTTAAGAGGATGTCCCCAAGGGAATAAAATCTGTTATTATTGTTACTTGGTGGAAGCCAGGCTTTCCCAGGTCTAAACCAAATCCTGCTTCCCCACCAACATCCCATTTGTTCACTGTGATTGGCCAATTGGGAGAACAAAGGATTCCAAGAGATGCTTACAGCTTTCCATCAACATGAGTGAGACATCCGCTTCTGCTAGGCTGCAGGTAACTTACCAGGAGGTTGGCACAATGCCAAATGGGGTTCAAAGTCAGGGCTGGGCATCAGGATTTGCAAAAACTCCCGCAAAGCTGAGTGGGAACCGATGGGCCCGTGGCAATTCAAGTACTCTTTTCTGAAGGTCTTATCTTGCATGAGCCCATGTCTCTGGGCTTCTCAATTCATCTTCTTTAGGAGTTTCCCTGCTTGGAACACTTCTCAGTCACCTTCCTCGGAGATTAACGATGTGCAGGGAAACATAGAGGCGCCCAGGGAGCCCTGCACCGAGGCCCTTCTGCAAAACAAACATCCTTTGAATATGCGGCTGCTCAGCCCGCCCAAACCCTCCTGCTTTGTACATTTCAGTTCGTGTATTAGAGTTTCTTAAAATAGGACTCACCGCTGAAGCTCACCCAGGCTCCAAGATAAAGCCTTGAGCTGGTCTGCAGGGAGCAGCCTGAGCCAGCTAGCTGTGGTGATGACCGGCCACGGCCTCATGCTGGGCTCTAAATCATGGTTAAAACCCCAGAGCTAAAAGCATCACCTCTGCCTGGCACTTTCCATTTAAAAGCTATGCTATATTTTTGTTTCCAATTATAGACGGAGAAAAATAAAAGCATCTGGAACTCGTTACTGTCCCTTTCTTCCGCACTAACTCGCAGAAAGGAAAATAAGCTGTCTGTGAACCGCTCTGTGCAGTAGAGAAAGCAAGGACTCCAGAGCTAAACCAGCAGGGCTCCCCCAACGCGCCCCGGTGTAGCTCTGCAGCCCTATTGCAAACCCATGGGGTGCAGGCTTTAGAATGGAAACCCTGACACTCTCAGCTCCTTCAGGGATGCAACTTAGGGAAGTATCCAAGCCACCCAACTGCTCTGCCCGCTCTGCCCATTCTTAATAGACAGCACTTGACCCTGCTCAAGAACCTAAGCTCAGCAAGGTCAAGCCTCCTCCCCAGTCTGCAAAAAAGAGGCTAGGATCTCAGGCTTCCAGAAAACCAAGATTCCAATGGGTGTTGTAAATAAAGCAGTGGGTGGGGAAGCACAGCGTATCCTCTTTCATGCCACACAGAAGGACAGGAAAGCCTGTCTCCCTGTGGCCTCTTGACACAAAACCTAGCTTCTTTGGCAGGCCACACAGGCCCATCCTGGTCTGCTTTCTGTCACCGCCTTGGCCTCAAACAGTCACCCTCCCTAAGCACATGTCCCCTGCCAGATAAGAACATATTTCTCTAAACACTTTGCAGACGTTCATGCCTCTGCCTCGCCTTGAGAGACTTCTTCTCTGTCCACGTCTGGACCTCTGTACAGCCTTGCTCACATGGAGCAAAACACTTGTACACTCAGAACACGCGTGGGAAATTCCATGTCAAGTTAGATGGGCTCAGAACTCACTGCCCCAACGTGTGCCTCTCTGGAAGCTGAGGAAACCAGCAAGGTCATCCTGTTTGGCAATGAGCATGCTGGCCATGGAGAAACTCTCTGGCCAACCTCCCCAGAAATCAAGTCACAAGACCTCAGTGGTGTCATGGTCCACACCCAGAGGCCATGGATGCTACATGCTGTCCTACTAGATTCAACAGACAGGCCTTGAAGGTTCTGCCTTCCCGTGTTAATTGTCATTGTGTCATATTCCCATTCTGTCCAGTTAGACATGTACACCGTCGCTTTTTTTTTTTTCCAGGCTTAGTTTGAGTGCTCAGGCCTTCGTTTCCGGAGGCTTCCATGCATCCTAAAAGTTTGGTTAAATGAATGTTCTGTACCTTTCTGCTAACCTGGGATAACGCCACGAAAGAAAGACACTGAGCTTTCTCTCCCACAGTAAGCATCCGGTTCATGCAGAGAAGAGCCGAGGCCCTTGCCCTCGTCTGATTTGCTGTATTCTCAGTTGATGCTCGGATATATCTGGTCCTGAAAGGTGTCTTAGCTCCCAAAGACAGCTGCAACAAACCATCACAGACTCAGAGGCCGAACATAACACCAATTATTAACTTGTTTTTGCGGTGTTTGGAGTATTAGGCAAACATTTTCCACCCTTGAGCCACCTCCTACAAAGTTATTATCATACAATTCTGTAGTCCAACATGGATCTAAATGGGCTAAAAACAAGATGTCAGCAGGGCTTCATGACCTCACGAACTGTTTCCCCTCCACAAAGCCATGAGCTCTCCTGGGCTTGCAGCCCCATCCTCTACCCGTGAGGTCAGGAACTGTGCTAGGGTCAGCTCCTCTGTGCTCTTCAAGTCTGTTTTGTTTGGTTCTGTTTGGGTCACATGCTAACTCAAGCTGGCCTAGAACTCACTACGTGGTCCAACCCAGCCTCAACCCTGCAGGATCCTCCTCCTGGAATCACAGGTAGAGCCACCACACTTGGCAGGCTCCCTTCTGCCTGCCTCCTGGACTCTTAAAGACACAGTGGCTACACGAAGCCCTCAGGCAGTGTGCCGTGCTCTGTTCGAAAGGGCCCTCTGCTCCGGCCTCCATGCAGCTTTACCATGTAACATGATATCATCTTTCCCTTGCAGACATCTTGCAGTGAGAGGGTAGTTTTTTCTCTCTCATTCAGAAACTACAGCAAGCGGGGGATGCTGCCACTCTCATCAAGGGGACGTCGCTTCAGAGTCTTCATTACAAACAAGGCAGGGTTAGTAACTCCTTCCCTCTTTCCTCTATTTCTTTTGCACTTTATAAAAGCCTCTCTGACAACATTTAACACCATTAAAGCAGTGCTTGTCAGAGTGCAGGACACATAATACTTAATATTTTCATTTAGTCGTTTTGCATTGTACTAATTATGCATTGGTTTTAATGTGTCTTTGGAACTTTTAAGTAACATATCCAATTTCTAACAGGATCTTTCCTTTTGCATTAATCTGATTTAAGTTTGTGGAAGATGGAGATTCAAGAAAACTTGAATTAGCAGCACGTGTTTTATAGACCAAGAAGAAGAGGGAGAGGAAGAAAAAGAAGGGGAGGAGAGAGAGACCACAGGAGGAAGGAAGGGTAGATGGGATTTAATGACTGCAGTGTTAAAAAAAAAAGTTCTCTGGTTTGTATTGTTGTTCAGGGAAACCCTGAACTCCTTAAGGACAAAGATTTGTCCATTTTCTAAAGAAAATGTGTCACATTTATACATTGGAATACTACTCAGTGGAAAAAAACACATCTTGAAATTTGTGTGCAAACATGAAAATGAATGCAACTAGAAATAAACGTCCTGAGTGAGGTAACCCAGACCCAGAAGATGAACATGGTCTGTACTCACTCATAAGTGGATACTAGCTGTAAAGCAAAGGATATTGAGCCTATAGTTCATGACCCTAGAGAAGCTAAGTAACAAGGTGAACTCTAAGAAAAACATACAGAGATCCACCTGGAAAGGGGAGATAGACAAGATCACCTGACAAAATTGGGGACATAGGGGTTGGGGGAGAAAGGAGGGTAGAAGGGGAAGAAGAGGGGAGAAGGGGAGAGGGGAGGAGAACTTGAGGGAATGGAATAGAGGAAGGATAGAGATGAGAGCAAGGAAAGAGATATTTTGATTGAGGGAGCCATTGTGGGACTAGCAAGAAACCTGGCACTAGAGGAATTCCCAGGAATCCACAAGGATGACCCCAGCTAAGACCCTAAGCAATTAGAGGAGAGGGTTCCTGAACTGGCCTTGCCCTATAGTCAGACTGATGATTATCTTAAATACCACCATAGATCATTCACCCAGCAACTCATGGAAACAGAGGCAGAGAACCACAGCAGAGCACTGGGCTGAGTTCCCAAAGTCCAGTTGGGGTATCCATCTATAGCCTACAGGCCCACAGTATCCAGCAGACTTTTCCATGAAGAAGGAAATTTCAAAGACAGTTCCACCTATATTGGCAGTTTGTCAGTCACTTTCTTCTGTATCCTGCATATTCTGTACTGCACAGGCCTAAGACAGTTTATTTATTAACCAGTGGTATTCACAGCATACAGAAGGGAATCCTACATCATATAAGCTTTCCAGGATTTGTAGTTTGAGGTCAACCAATGCTGAAATAAACAAAAACTTGTGAGAGAATATAACAGAATCCAGGGCTTCACAACATAAACTTTGTAACCTCTGGCATACTGTCTATAAAACAAATCTATTTCCTCTCTGAAGAGCCAAGGAAGCATCACCTAGTCCCATGAGAAAAGACAA
This sequence comes from Ondatra zibethicus, assembly GCA_004026605.1. NCBI lineage: Eukaryota > Metazoa > Chordata > Mammalia > Rodentia > Cricetidae > Ondatra > Ondatra zibethicus. The sequence continues at coordinate 71,454 of PVIU01004864.1, read as the reverse complement.
GCAATGGAGAAAACCTGGAGGCTCAAATAGCGGGTATGCATTCTAAAGTAGGTCTTGCTACATTCATTAAGTTAAGGGAAAATATGTATGCAATGAATGAAAACAGAAAACCCAGCAGAGAAACAGAAACTGTGAAAAGATCCAAATAGAAACTCTAGAAGTAAAATACACAATTTCTCAGATTGAGAATTCACTAGCTGTGCTTGAGATCAGAATGGAAATAATTTAAGTCAATGAATCTCCAGACAGAGCCATAGAACCCAGTCTAAGGAACAGACAGGATGGCCCTCCCTTGAAACCTCTCCCATTCTCAAGACTTTTCCTTAATAAATCTAAGTTTGCCCTGTTAAAAGGAAGAAAGAAGCAGAGGGGTGAATAGAATGGTTAACAGAGACTTGAGAACCAGTTAAAAAGATTTAACATGCATGTAGCTGGAGTCTTAGAAGGAAAACTAAGAAAGACTGAAAGAGAAAAAACTAGTAAGAAATGGGTGACACATCCCCAGATTTTGTGAGACATAATTTATGGCCTGTAGAAACTCAGAAACGGACAGAGATGTGGATCTAGCTGGTGTCTAGGCAATGAGCAATGGTGTGGCCAGATGGTCATGAGAGTGTCTAAGAGACATATATCGATAACCTCTCTGAATGCACTCGGAGTGCAACGTTATCAAAATGACACAGAAATGCTCAAAAGAGAGCGGACGTTTCTGTGAGGATCTTAGTCATCAAGACAATACATTCTGTAGGGCTGAGCAGCTCATCCCCTGAGTGGGGCTGGAGACTGTTCCTGGACCGACAATGAGAGATTTCACTCACCACAGACTGCCAATGCTGTCTCTGCCAAGTGCCCAACCAACCAACCACAGAGATTAGCAGTGAGTACCTGGCATGTTACTATCCTATGGTTGCCAGCTTCTGCTAAAGCCATCATATTGAGATTTACAGAGCATATTATTCCAATCACTCCTGCACCTGACACAGGAGCTCATCGTTAGCACATGAAATATAAAAATGTGCTCATGCTTATGGAACACCCTAGTCTGAAGAAGGATGCTAAAAAGAAATCCCACAGTAGCTCAGAATTGAGTATAATAGAGGGTTATTTATTTAGGGGTAGACTCACAGATCACAGTCCTCTGCACGAATGGGGAACAGGAACTGAATCACACGGCTGGAAGAGAAGTTGACATGCACTTTATATCAGCATTTATAGTATAAGAGGCCACACCCAAGTAGGTGGGTAACTTAAAGGCTACTGGCTGTAGGAATTCCTCCAGCACCTCCCCCTTTTCTTTAAATAAGAGAGTTTTAAGCCTAATACAAAATTATATACGATAAGAACGAATATCAGGTATAAAAATTAGAATTACAATCAGCATAAATAATATCAAGCAAGAAACATGTAATGCAGGTCTCAATAATTATCCTGTCCTAAGGAGTTTAAGTCTTGTATTGTAAATAACTTGTCCAAGTCATGAGAGGAAAGTAACTACAACTATCTAGCCTTCAACCCCATCGAATACCCAAGAAGGGAAATAATATTACTTGAGTAAGCAGGAAGTGCAATCAAGCAACTTCTAAAATGTATAACAAATGACAGAGATAACTGGCTATCTGTGCAATCACCCAAAGTCTCATTTTACAACATTGGAGCAACCAACTTTGGCTAAGGCCTAGAGTAACTGACAGGCCAGTTTCAGAGGCAGGAAATTTTTCAAAACTGTCTTACCCTGTCTTGACAAGATTTGACAGTCTTTTATCTTGTATCCTGCTTGCCCTGTCCAGACATCGTGCATTTTGTCAGTGGTCAATGCATGGGCAGTTTCTTGCCCAAAGGCCAGTTTTGGCAAGAAGAAAACAAGCTCCAAGTGGAGTGTCTTCAGTGCTCAATATTCTCTCGGGAATAGATAGGCGCTGCCAGGAGCAATCATGTCTCATGTCAACAGAACCCTAAGTTATTTAAAGTTAATTAAATATTAAATATTCTACAGCTTTTTGAAGTGGTTGAAGATTACCTATCTATGCAGAATACAAGCTCTATGTATTTAAAGAACCTGGTTAGTCTAACTATAAGTATGACAAGCATGGATGACTATTGACCTATAGTTCTTAATACTATATAACTTAATCTTTAAACAACTGTGCAACAAATGAAAACAATGACCTCAAAATGTAAACAATGTATAAATATCTTGATCAGAGGTAGAAATGTATAGTGCAATATGATAAATATATCCTAAAATTGTATCAATATACAAAATGGAGAGATGGCTCAATGGTTAAAAGCACTAACTGCTCTTCCAGAGGGCCCAGGCTCAATTCCCAGCACCCACATGGCAGCTCACAACTGTCTGAAGATCCAGTTGCAGGGGATCTGACACCTTCACACCAATGCACATAAAATAAAAAGTTAAATAAACCATAAAAAAATTAAAAAACAAACAAACAAAAAAAGCTTTAAAAAATGTCTTAAGCAGAGGTAGAAGCATACATGATACAATATGACAAAATAACTTTGCCTAGGTATACAAATATTGTAGATGAAAATAGGAACATATTCAATATAATTTAAGCTTGTATCAATATACAAGAATCTATACCAATGTAAATTGACTATAAATAATAGCTCACAAGTATTCATTCTATTACTCACTATTATTATTAGTTGGAGTAAGCTCACACTAATCTATTATCCCATTCAATTTCCTGGTTTTTTTTTCCCAAAGAGATCACTGGGCTTACATAATTTCCACCCCAACCCCCAACCTTACAACAATTATAATCAACTTCTAAATGATGTCCCTGACCCTAGGACAAACTTTGTTGGGAGAGGGGATGTCATCTTCTAGAATTACTTCCAGCTGTCATGGGGGCAATGTTCATTCTATGGGATCCTGTGAAAGTAAAATGATGGTTAAGTTCCAAGATTGTTGCCCAGTGCAAGCCCAAACCATAAATTATTTCTCCAGACTGGAGGGGAAGTGTGGGAATAAAGACACAACTCTCATGGCTTTATCAGGAGGGAGTTTTTCAGTGATCCCTCATGAAATCCTGAGTTCACACCCTGAAAATTTTACCCACATTTATTCTCCAAACAGCTTTTATACCAAAACATAAACTGAGGGGAAAATTCATTAGCATTCTGTTTCCTAGGTAACCAGGTGAATGACTTTAGTCACCTTCACACCTTTCTATGCCCTTTGTCACGTCTTCCTATCTTTCTGTTCTGTATGCCAGCTCTGTCACATAGGCTGAATTAACATCTCTTTTCCAGGTGTTCTCCAAATTACAAAGAAGGAACAGAACAACATTAGCATATCCTGACCCTTTGTTTAGGACAGCATCAGTATGGAAGGCTAGGTGACCCCCTCCTGTGTGGCAGATGCAAACTGGCCTGAAATTCTGGCCACATGCGCCTGTATAATATTTGGCCCTACACAAGATGACTAACTGGTATAATTGCAAATAGTCTCTGAGTATTCGGTAGAGTTTTTCTGAGGTTCCTATTTGGAGTTCTGGCCAGAACATTATTTTAAAAAGTGCGCCATTTCAGCCAACTAAGTTGGAACTATCTTGAGCAGCTTGTACCCAAAACAGGTCTTGTAGTAGCGCTATCAGCATCATGATGTCATATCAACCAGGTGGAGTTGTTGTGAGGCCCCATCTTCTTCCTGGAAACTTCAAAGATTACTGCAGGAAAATTCATTGTTCATTGTGGAAAACTTAAACAATATTTGTACAGACATATATACTTAATGAAAGGTATGATAGAGACAAAAATAGGTATGAAGAAAAGTAAAATTTTTCTAAATTCTTTTTTCTTTCAGTCCCTTACCACAGCTCCTGACAAGAGACAGAAGCTCTGAATTTTTATTTTAACAACATGCTTGGATTTAGAGAAGGACAGAGCCATTGTCCAACTCCAAAGCCAGCTTTGATTTTTAAGTGAGTCATGACTATTTTACTTAGTATTCAGAGGTTCTTACCCTCAGAAAACTTGTCCTCATAAGTGATAATTCTCTTTGCTTGGTGATCCTATCTGGATAATTATCTTTTCCTCTTTAGGCATCTAGATGTCCAGGGTCTCTAGACTTTTTGAAGATGAGTATTTTCCTGAAAAGACAAGAACAGAACCCTGCCCCAACCCTTATGAGGTTTCCTTACCACCTGATTGGTTGTCACCTCTGTGGATGAACCATCATTTCTCTTTTTCAAGAGATCTCTCTTTTTCAAACTGAATCTTTATTAATTTTGATGGTATCCATAACTTTTCTTTTCCTGTTGAAACAAGAGCAAAACCCCATGCCCAACATAGCATATCTCCTGGCTTCCATTGTGCAGTCAATACATCCTTAAAATACAGTAGCTGATTTAATTCAGAAGATTTTCTATTATACAATGTCTCTCTGCTGCTGTTGTCCCTTTCTTATTAGCATTAAGAAAATTCAAGGTTAAAAAATTATTATGTAATCTATTTCTGGGGGGTATTTTCCATCCCTTTCTGTTTGTTTAACATATCATTTATAGTTTGATTTGATCTTTCCATAACTGCCTGACCTATAGGATTATGTGGTATACCTGTTATATGCTTTATATTATAATAAGCAAAAAACTGTTTCATTTTCTTAGAGACATATGGTGGACAATTTTATATCTTTTTTTAAAATTTATTTTAGATTTATTTATTTATTATATATACAGTGTTCTGGCATGGAGAGCACCAGATCTCATTACAGATGGTTGTGAGCCATCATGTAGTTGCTGGGAATTGAACTCAGGACCTCTGGAAGAGCAGCCAGTGCTCTTAACCTCTGAGCATCTCTCAGCCCCCAATTTTATATCTTTATTTGTACAGGTATACCCATGATGGCCATAACTTCTAATAAATGTGTGATTACTGAAGCAGCCTTTTCTGAGCTCAAAGCAGTTGCCCATTGAAAACCTGAATAAGTGTCAATGATGTGGTGTACATATTTTAATTTTTCAAGTTCTGCAAAGTGGAACACATCTATCTGCCAGATTTCATTCCTTTGAGTACCCTTTGGGTTAGTTCTTGTAGGTAGTGGTGTATGGTTATAGAAAGAGCAAGCAGGACATCTCTCCATAATCTCCTTAGCTTGTTGCCATGTAATAGAAAACTCTTTCTTTAAACCTTTGCTATTGATATGATGTTTCTTATGGAATTCTGAGGCCTTCCAATCAGTAATTGATCAATTTGTGCATTACCTTGTTCTAGAGGACCTGGCAGACCTGTATGGGATCAGATGTATGTTATGTATATGGGACAAGGCCTATTCCTGATTATATCTTAAACCTGTATGAATAATGAAGTCAATTCTGTATCATCTGGTATAAATTTAGTAGTTTCAATATGCAAGACAACTCTTTCTGCATATTGTGAATCAGTAACTATATTAAGAAGTTCTTTAAAATCCCTTAGCACCATAAGAATAGCATATAATACTGCCTTTGGACAGAATTATAAGGGCTTTGTTCTACCTTACTTAAATCTTCTGATTTGTAACCTGCTTTTCCTGATTTACTTGCATCAGTATAGAATGTACAGGCTCCAGTTATTGGTGTATCCCATACAATGTTGGGAAGGATCCAAGTATTCTCTTTATAAGGTTAATTTTATTACTTTTTGGATAATTGCTATTAGTCTCTCCTAAAAAAATTAGCACAAGCTCTTTGCCAAGGTTCATTATCTTCCCATAATTTTTTTAATTTCATCAGTAGTAAAAGGCACTTATAATCTCTGCTGGGTCTATACCTGCTAGTTGACGAAGTCTCAATTTTCCTTTTATACTTAATTCAGAGACCTTTTCCACATAAATGTTTAATTTTTTACTTGGTTTATGTGGTAAAAAATTCCATTCTAAGATAATATCTTCCCTTTTCATTAAAATTCATGTGGGGGAAATTCTGGAAGGCAATATGACTAAAATGCAATTAAGATTTGGATTCATACCATCCACACGTGTGGTGTAGGAGGTCCTTCTTTCTATGTGTTGCTTTTATTGGTTGAGTCATAAAATAAAGTTTATGCTTTAAAAAAGAAGTGTAAAGTCTTTAAAGAGACAGAGTATAGATAATCATAGATTAAAAGGAGTAAAGAAAAATAAGCCACATAAAAATGGAAAAGTCACAGAGAGTCTGGATTATGTATATTATTGTGTTTCTTTGAATTTCTTGACTGTGAAGGAGCTAAGTACAGAAAGACATTTTATTGTGCGGCTGCTAAGCAAAACCAGCATGTATATTATAAAGGTATCTTGACTTCAGAACTTGGGACTAAGAACATGGCGCTTGGGAAAAGAGGTTCTTCTTTTGTTTTCACAGAAGATGAGAACCTGTGGATTGTCTCCAGGCAAATATGGTTTCATGGACCAAGGCCTCCTGAAAGGTTGCCATAAATACCCTCAAAAAAATTACTTCTCCCAACTGCTGACTGAGATGAACCTAGCACACAGGATACACCATGAAATACCTAATCAACAGTGCCTCCAGTCAGCAGGAAGCAGTATGGACAGAACTGCACCCATATTCCCAATATTGTCTATAAATGTTTATTTACATTTAAAGGGCATATGATATAGATATGAATAATTTGCATTGGTATGGATCTTGGTTTGTTGATACAAATTTAAGGCCAATCTTGTTATATGTATATTTCTACTCTTGATTGAGGTGTTGTGATTGTGTAGTTCATTTTTAAAAATGTAAAGTATAATTAAGAAACATAAGTTAATGGATAATCATCTATAATAGTCAAGATTGTAGTCATGTTAGTTAGATTTTCTAGATGTATAGAGATATATTTCAGTTAGGTATTCTTCAAATCTTTCAGCGACCTTTAGAATATGGCATTTAAAATCTTTAAGAACTTAAGACTTATAATGACAATGAGACACATCTGCTCCTGGCAGCACCAAGCTACTTCAAGAGGATGATGGGCATTGAAGAGACTCCTTATGGAGTTCATTAGCCATTTGGGCAAGAAACTGCTCTTGCCTGGACTGCTTCATGGTATGCTATAAAAACTAGACATGCAGAACCCACAGAAAAATGACTGTTGAACTTGCCTAAAGGTGAGATGATCCTTTGGGGTTCCTGCTTCATGAAAGAGTCTGTGAGACATTCTGCAGAATACAAAAAAAAAAATGACTGAACTGTCTTTGAAATTTCCTGCTTCATGGAAAAGTCTGCCAGATACTATGGGCCTGTAGGCTGAAGATGGATGCCCCAGTGGTACAGAAGAACTTTGGGTGACTGTCCAGGCAGCAAGATCTCTCTGCCAATTCTAGAATTTTGGAAGTTGCTTACAATGTACTTCCTGTTTACTTAGGTAGTAGTATATCCTTCTGGAGTCTTTGATGGAGTTGAAGAATAGATAGATAGTTATAGTTTTCCTTAGTTATGATAAAAGATAAAGTAGATATAAATATTGTAACTGTAATTCTTGCTTGATAACTGTTTTGTTATATGTAATTTTACTATGTTAAAGCCTTCCTTTTGTTTAAACAAAAAAGGGGAAATTGTGTAGGAGATCCTTCTTTCTATGTGTTGCTTGTATTGGTTAATGAATAAAGAAACTGCCTTGGCCTGATAGGCCAGAACTTAGGTAGGTAGAGAAGAAATAACTGAATTCTGGAAGGAAGAAAGCAGAGTCAGAGAGATGCCATGGATCCGCGGCCAGAGGTAGATGTGCTGAAACTTTTCTGGTAGGCCACAATGTCATGGTGATACACAGATTGATAGAAATGGGTTAAATAAAGATGTAGGAGTTAGCCAATAAGAAACTAGAGCTAATGGGCCAAACAGTGTTTTAATTAATACAGTTTCTGTGTGGTTATTTCTTGTGTAAGCTAGTCAGGCAGTCAAGACAAACAAGTAGGCCCTCTCTTTGGAACACATGTGCCTCCCATAATTTTTCTTCAACAACAATAAATTCCTTTTCCACTTCAGCTGTTAATTCTCTGGAACTATTTAAGTCTTTGTTACCATCTAAGGTTTTGTTTAAATGAACTATTAGATCAGGTGTTATACCAACAGCTGGTCATAGACTAGAAATGTCTCCTAACAATCTTTGAAAATCATTTAGAGTCTACAATTGCTCTCTCCTAATTTGTGCCTTTTGTGTTCTAATTTTCTGAAAACCTATTTTATAACCTAGGTAATTGACAGAATCGCCTCTCTGTATTTTTTCAGGAAGAATTTATAATCCCCATTTTGGCAAAATGTTCTTTACTTCTTCAAACATTTTTTCTAAAGTATCTATGTTGAATCAGATAGCAAAATGTCATCCATGTAATGGTAAATTAAAGATTTAGGAAATCTTTTACATATTATTTCCAATGGCTGACTTACAAAGTATTGGCATAGGGTGAGGCTATTAAGCATTCTCTGTGGAAGGATAGTCCACTGGTATCTAGTAGGCTAAGAATTATTATAAGTAGGCACTGTGAAGACAAATTTTTCTCTGTCCTTTTCTTGTAAAGGTATAGTGAACAAACAATCTTTCAAATCAATAAGTATAAGAGGCCATGTTTTTGGTAATAGAGAAGGCAGAGGAATTCCAGACTGTAGAGGGCCCATAGGTTGAATTACTTTGTTGACAGCTCTTAGAACTGTCACCATTCTCCATTTACCAGATTTCTTTTTAACAACAAAAACAGGAGAATTACAAGGGCTCATTGATTCTTCAATATGGTGAGCATCTAGTTGCTCCTGTACCAGCTATTCTAAAGCCTGCAGTTTGTCTTCTGTTAAGGGCCACTGTTTAACCCATATTGGTTTCTCAGCTAACCATTTTAAAGGTAGGGCTGTTGGTACCTCTAAAGGTTTGCTAGTTGCTTTGTGTTCTTGTACAGCCTGAATGGCTAGTGACCTTTGTGTATAGTACCTTATAATATCCTTCCAAGAATTATAAGTTTCTGGGACTGCAGAAATGTTAACCTGGGTATTCCATTGCTGCAACAGGTCATAACCCCATAAACTCACTGCAATATTAATCACATACAGCCTTAGCCTTACTCTCTGGCTTTCTGGCCCTATATATTCAACCCATCTCATGCTTTGTTTCACTTGAGATAGGGTTCCAATTCCTAATATTGAACATCTGCCTCTTGAAGAGGCCAATTTGGATGCCAAGGTTCTCATGTCTGCACCCATGTCTATCAAACACACAATTACAATGCCATTTATACACACTCTTAGCTTTGGTCTTTGATCATTTATAGAAGTCTGCCAGAATATATGTTTCCTATTTCTTATTGGAATTTTTTTTTATTTATCCTCCATGTTTATTCCATCATCCAGAACAGTATGATCTTTTACAGAAGGCTCTGGGTTTTTTAATTTTCCTGGTGAGACAAGCCCTCCACAGTGACTGGGAGTTACTATTGCTTGCTTAATTTTTTTTAGATCATTCATTCCTATAGGTATCCATCTACTTTCTTTGACTCCTTTTGGGCCTTTAGAACTTGATGCTTTGTTGGAGTAGATTACAGGGTAGGAAGCTAAAAACCCTGGGTAAGTCATTTCCGACAGCTACTGGCAATGTTAAATCCTGTCTTTGTACCTTCTTTTCCTGCTCATCAGCTCCAATAATTTCTTCTATCATTTCAAATCTTTTTACTGCTGTCTTTTGTAAAGACTGAATCTCCTGGCCTGTATACATTTCTAGTGATTTCATTGAGGCACCTAGCTTCTGGTCCTCATTCTGTACATGTGATTCCAAGGTCTGAATTTTTTCCTTTAAAGATAACAGCTCATCTTTGGACATTATTTGCAGATTGCTTTCCTGGAGAGATACTCTATCTGCTAACCTCTCATAACTTTTTAACAAATTTTGATTGTCAAATTAAACAGTATGAATTATTTCAGGTAATTTCTCAGTATCCTTTGACATGGATTTAATTTTGTCTGTCAAATCAATTTTACCATTTTCAATAGTATTAATTTTTCAGGTAACTTTTGATTTTCAAGGGTATTAATCCTGTCAGCTAGTTATTCATGATTAGTCTGTAAAGATTGTATCATTTCAAAAAGTGCCTCATTCTTGGCTCTGTTATCAAACCATTTTCTTAAGGATATAATATGAAGAAAAAAACTGAGTCCCAATATCCATTAAATGGATGTATCATAATAACCATATAAGCCTTGCAGAATATAATCCATAGTATCAGCAAAAAAGTTACTAAAAGTTTCAATGGTAATGTTGTTTGCAATTATATAACTTTCAAGTTTATTGATTTATTAATTACCTGTTTTGAGGTCCAGTAAATTGTTTTAGGTATAATAATCTTTATTGTCCAGCAGGTGTCATGGTTGCAGAATCATGAACAGTGGTGTAACCTGGTGCCACAAACAGTCCTGAGCAGCTTTGCTTTTTCACCTTGGGGCTAGATAAAGCAAATAGAAATATGCTTTGCTTGACAAATTAAAAGCAATTAAAGCAATTCCGTACATGGAGCAAGAAGTCCAGAACTCAGGAGCTGGGAGTACAAACCGGAAGCTGCACAAGTCGCCATGCAGCAGAGAACACAGCAGGGGGGGGCTGTGAGCTTGGGAAATTTCCAAGTTGCCGCACACAGTTAGCTTTGCTGTGGTGGGGGTTTTGCAAAAACTGCTTAGTAGGTAAAAGCAAGCCAAGCGGGCGGGGGTGGGAGACTTTCTGGGCTGTGGACTGGTTAGGCCTTTAAGCCAGCCACCCAATAGATGTGGAGCTCAGATCCATGTAGGCACCAGATAAAAAAAGGACGCTAAAAAGAAATCCCACACTAGCTCAGAATTGAATATAATGAAGAGTTGTTAATTTAGGGGTACACTCACAGATCACAATCCTCTGCACAAACGTGGAACAGGAACCAAATCACACCACCAGAAGAGAGGCCAGATGTGCACTTTACATCAGCATTTATAGTATAAGAGGCCATACCCAAGTAGGCAAGTAACTTAAAGGCTACTAGCTATAGGAATTCCTACAACACTAGTCCATGAACTATCTTCAAGTAGCTAGCCTTGGGTAATGATGGGGTAACTGTTGAAGGCTCTGCTGTGTGCTACATAGGTAGCAGCATTCACAGGACTCCAGGAAGTGAGACTTCTTTAGCTCAGTATGAAAGGTGTCATCTCTTTCAATGATTCCAAGAGAAGAGGAACTATTTGTGTGTAAATGGAGAAAGTACTAACTTTTCCCAGCTGCCCAGAACCAAATACTCACACAGAAACAATATTAATTACAACACCGTTTGATTGATGACTCAGGCATATTTCTAGCTAGCTCTTACATTTTAAGTTAACCCATTTCTATTAGGCTATGTATTGGCATGTGGTTGTGGCATTACCTCATTTTCTATAGGTCTTGATTCCTTGGCAACTGGCTGGCATCTACTTGACTCCACCTACTCTCTCTATATATCTCTGTTTGGGTTTCCTACCTGGTTTTGCTCTGCTAAGTCATAGGCCCAAAAAGCTTTGTTCATCAACCAATAAAAGCAACACATATACAGAAGGACATCCCACATCATCTCCCCCTTTCTATTTAAAAAGAAAGGTTTTAACTTTAATGTAGTAAAACTACATATACAAAACAGTTATCAAGCAAGAATTATGGTTATAATATTTGATTTATTTACATATGTCAAAATAAGGAAAATATTCTATCATCTATTCTCTCTCTGTATGTCTAAAGTTTTATATCTAATTTATCTTTTATCATAACTAAGGAAAACTATATAACTATCTAGTCTTCAACTCCATTGAAGATCCCAGAAGGATATAATATTACCTAAGTGAACAGGAAGTGCATCGAAAACAACTTCCAAATGGTATTCACAGCATACAGAGGGGAATCCCACATCACCTCCCCTTTTCTGTTTTAATAAAAAGGAAGGTTTTAACTTTAACATAGTAAAATTACATATAACAAAACAGGTATCAAGCAAGAATTATAGCTACAATAACTATATCTACTTTATATTTTCTAATAACTAAGGAAAACTATAACTATCTATTCTTCAACTCCATCAAAGACTCCAGAAAGATATATTATTACCTAAGTAAACAGGAAGTGTATTGTAAGCAACTTCCAAAACTCTAGAAATGACAGAGACATCTTGCTGCCTGGACAGTTACCCAAAGTGTTTTTGTACCATTGAAGCACCCATCTTCAGCCTACAGACCCATAATATACAGCAGACTTTTCCATAAAGCAGGAAATTTTAAAGACAGTTCAGCTTATATTGGCAGTTTGTCAGTCACTTTTTTGTGTGTCCTACAGAATGTCTAGTAGTCTCTTTAATGAAGCAGGAACCCTGAAGGACTGTCTCATCTTATTTAGGCAATTTTAGCAGTGATTTTTCTGTGGGTCCTGCATGTCTAGTTTATACAGCATAGCATCAAGCAGTCCAGGCAAGAGCAGGTTCTTGCCCAAATGGCTAACCAATGCCATAAGGAGCCTCTTTTGTGCCCATCATCCTCTTGAGGTAATTGACGCTGCCAAGAGCAGATGTGTCTCATTGTCATGAAAAGTCCTAAGTTTTTAAAACATTTTAAATGCCATATTATGAAGGTCTCTGAAAGATTTGAAAAATACCTAACTAACTGAAATATATCTTAAAAATCTTAACTAACATGACTACAAGCTTGATTATTATAGATGATTATCTATTAACCTTTATTTCTTAATTATACATTACATTTTAAAATGAGCTACACAGATACAACACCTTAATCAAGAGAAATAAATATATATATAGAAATATATATATATATATATATATATATATAAAACAAAAAGAAACATTTATAAAGAATATTTGGGAATATGGGCATAGTTCTTCTCCAAACTGCTTTTTGCTGTTTATTGGGTGAAGTAAGTTTTTGGGGAGTGCTCAAGGCAACCTTTTAGGGGTCTTGGTCCATGAAACTCCATTAGTCTGGAAGTATTTTACAGGTTTTCATCTTCTGTGGAAACAAAAGAAGAACCGCTTTTCTGAAGCAACATATTCTTAGACTCAAATTTTGAAGACAAGATACCTTTAAAGTATATATGTTGGTTGTTTAGCTCCTTCACAGTCAAAATATACAAATAAAACACAATAATATACATAATATAGACTCTGTATATTCCATCTTTATGTGGTTTTTTTGCTCTATTAATTTTTCTACAAGTTTACTGTCTCTTTAAAGACTTTGCTTTTTTTGAAACAATTTACCTCTTTTTATAACTATATTATTTGCAATACTGTTTGGCCAATAGCTTAAGCATATTTCTGGCTAACTCTTATGTCCTAAACTAACCACCCATCTCCATTGATCTGTGTATCACCACAAGGCTGTGACTTAATGGGTAAAGTTCTGGCATCTGTCTCCTGTGGGGCTACATGGCTTCTCCTTGATTCTGCCTCCTTTCTCCCAGCATTCAGTTTAGTTTTCCCCATCTTGCTCTACTCTACCCTATCATAGACCAAGCCAGTTTCTTTATTAACCAATGGTATTCACAGCATACAGAGGGGAATCCCACATAATGGGTAAGAAGAGAGTGTGTGTTTTCTTTGTGGGAGAGGAATACAGTTATTGTTACACAGGGTAGTTGTGCTTCATGTTGGGTGAAAGCATTGCATCATCCTTATTTGGAAGAAATAATTTTTAAAAGAGATGTGTATAGATGCCAGGTGGATAAAGTATAGTGTCCTAAATTGTTCCATGAACACAGGACTGCATAGAGATATTTTTTACCACTGTTTTTTGATTAAATGGTTGATTCCCTGCAAGAAAATGGGCTTGCAAAGTTTAAGAAATATGGCAAGGGAAGCAAAACCAAGATCAGGACCCAAGATTGTCTCACTGAAAAACTGTTCCACTTTCCAGTGTGTTATATCATCCCCATCCCAGCCATGATAACAGATGCTGAATCATGTTGTAGGCACTCAGAAGACACTGTGCACCTGTTGTAAGCACTCAGCAGACACCATGGAGCCTATTGTAGGCACCCAGCAGACACCGTGGAGCCTGTTGTAGGCACTCAGCAGACACTGTGGATCCTGTTGTAGGCACTCAGCAGACACCATGGATCCTGTTGAGGGCACTCAACAGACACCGTGGACCCTATTGTAGGCACTTATCAGACACTATGGATCCTGTTGTAGGCACTCGGCAGACACCATGGACCCTGTTGTAGGCACTCAGCAGACACCGTGGATCCTGTTGTAGGCACTCAGCCAACACCATGGATCCTGTTGTAGGCACTCAGCAGACACCATGGATCCTGTTGTAGGCACTGAGAAGACACTGTTTCTTGTTCTATCAACAACACTTCAAGGAAGACATTCCTGTCTTGCCTGCATTGAAGCTGTCTGACAACTGTCTGGCTTTGAGTTTGGGTCTGCAGCAACTGTAGCTGCTTCTAGGGGTTCTGCTCTTGTCTGGCCTTGGGAGTAGCTGTTTAAAGATGATTGAACAGTTCTCCTTTTTCAACATCTGCTGAGGCTTTTCCTCCCACTGCCAGGAAGACTCTGTCTGCCCTCTACACCCTCAGCCCACCCTTCCCCCATCATCTCAGACTCCAGGTGCTGCAGGCACCCCAAAAGACTCATTGTTTAGTATGTTACTGCAGATGCTATTAGCATGCCTAGACCACCTTTTCCTTCCAACCTCTTATCAGCCCTCAGACACAGAGTGATCTTATTTACAGCCATCTGTCAGTCTCAACACCTAACTCCCTACCAAATCTTCCATGACCCATCCAAGCAAACGTCCTTTATTCCACATTGCTAACACTCATGTTATCGATGGCCTCTACATCTACAGTGACACTCTAAATTCCAGTGCCTGCTCTCCAACCAGGGGCCGTCTCTGGGCAAGGCTCCTTATCGTTCACTTATGTCTCTGCTGTACTCTGTGCAGTGCCTGGCACATCCCCATAAGGAACGAATAAATGAGGGGATGGGAAAGCTCATACACTAAGATTCCACACAACGACACAAAGCTCCCGAAATGCGCTGAGCGCCACCCCCGCACTCCTCCGGAGCTTTGGTACTGCTATTGAACACATCTTGTGGAATCCTTGGACAATGATATTGGAGATCTAAGAGTGAAGAATTGGCTTCATCTCAGACTCCAAGAGAGTTAATGGACCCAGAAACCCTGCAGAGCCTCTTCTGTCATTTTGAAAAAAAAATACAGAAAAAGTTTTATCTTACACTACCTTAAAGACCAAATACCAATCCCTTGAGGAGATTTACATCAGCTCTGCATAAAAGAATCCAATGTATGACTTAATCTCCTTCCTTTTCACTGTCCCCGAGCAATACAAAGCGTGGAGGAAACCTGGCAGCTAACCAATTAACTTGATTGGAATAAACAGCGAAATTAGATAATTAATGATCATGTTTGCCAAATTTCCACTTCACTGTGTTGCTGGCTAGATAGAGCCCCAAGGCAACAGATACATTTACAAGCGAATTATCCAATTCTCCTGGTGAGTCTTCCTGTATCTTGCAAGCATCCCACATCTTCCATTATCCCTTCTGGTTCTTTTTCATCACTTTTGAAAACAGTTAAAGAGGCAGGAAGGCTCATAGTGCTGGGAGACTAATTCTTCGACCTAGTTCTAAGGAGTCTGGAGCCTTAGCTTCGGCAGGTCAACCCAGGCAAAGGTTATGACTTTGGGCATCCTTTCTGTATCTGCTTTCAAAAAAGTGCATAGTTACCTTCATCAGCTCCTTTGCTGAAGTGTGGATTGGACCACGGGGCTTGCTTCCAACAAAAAGAAAAGAAAGAAAGAAAGAAAGAAAGAAAGAAAGAAAGAAAGAAAGAAAGAAAGAAAGAGAGTACGTTCACGGTAGAAACACCTTTGGACGCTGCCCTGGCTAAATGGTCAAGGCTGATAACACGAGCTGGAGTATGCACTGATAATATGTACCTACAGTATGATTCTACTGTAAAAAGAATTCACCCCTGTGGTGTTTTTTTTTTATTACCCTTGTAACATGAGGGCCTGGTTGGTTTCTATCCTCCCACCAGGTCCCACAGTCATTAGGTCCCAAAGAAATTACACAGAGTCTACATTAATGATAAACTGATTGGCCCATTATCTCAGGCTTCTTATTAGCTCTTGTAGCTTATATTAACCCATTATCCCTATCTATGTTAGGCACATGGCTCAGTACCTTTCTCAGTGGGGCAGGTCACATCCTGCTTCTCCAGTGCTCCTGGCAGGAATGCCGAGAGAGCTTCCTGCTTCCCAGAATTCTCCTATTCTCCTCGCTCCACCTCTACTTCCTGTCTGGTTGTCCCACCTATACATCCTGGCTAATGGCCAATCAGCATTTATTTAAATCATGATTGACAGAATACAGACAATTCTCCCGCACCACTTCCCCCTCTTTTTTTTTTTTTTAAACAAAGAAAAATATCCATAGTCCATTTTTTGGGAATGTGGGCATAGTATTCCAGGCTACTTCTGGCTGGTTGGGGGTGCTGATAATCTTATGGGGACCCAAAGAAAATTTAGAGTTATGATCAAGTCCTGACTGGAGTATCCTGTGAAGCTTGATCACCTCAGGCAGCAATCTTGAATCTGTTCTGGATGTAGAACTCAGACATCCAGGCCATCTGTTCCTACCGGAGATTTCTCAGGTGGTCTTCCTTGATCAAATCTGAGTTTTCTTAACTCAGAATGAACCCACAGCCTCTCATTTCCTGTGGAAACAAAAGCAAAATCTCTTCTCCAAAATAATATATCTATTGACTTCAATTTTGAAGTCAAGGTATTTTCAAAATACCTATCTTGGATTAATTCAGCAGCATTTATAAGCAAATATCTTTTAGTAGCTGTTGGTCCTTCCTCAGCATTCAAACAATTCAAAGAGAACATAATAACATACAGTATCAAGATTCTCTGTGTGTTTTCCATCTTTACGTGGCTTTATTTTAAACTCTATTTCTTTTATTTTGAACTTTTGGCTTTTTGAGACAGGTTCTCTGTGTATCTTTGTCCTGGAATTCCCTCTGTAGACCAGGCTATCCTTGAACTCACAGAGATCCGCCTGTCTCTGCCTCCCCAGTGCTGGGATTAAAGGTGTGTGCTACCACACCCAACTACTCTCTTTCTTTCTTTTTTAAGAACTTTAACATTTTTCTTGCATATATTTTTAACACACTGTAAACCATTTAGAGGTTTTTTTTTTTCCTTTGAATCTCTCATTAGTGTATATCTCTCTTTTTCTGACTACACAAGTCTTTAATTTACCAAGCTATATGGTAGGATAAAAGCCGTGGCTTTGACGGCTGGATCCAGCCCATTCCTTAGCTTTCTGCAATTTCAGCCTCATGGCGGAGGTACCGGCTGTAGCCGTGTTTATCGCCACAACTCTATGGCGTTTCAAGGTCCCTGCCAGCAAGCAAGCTGCAGCATTCTGCTCACAGACCATATTCAAATGTTCCCTGGCTGGACTGCCTGCCTAAAGAGTCAGAGTTTGCCCTGCCAGGATGGCCCAGAAAGCCGGCATTTTAAAACGGCGCAGCTTTTTTCCTGCTATAGCTGAAAACTGAAAAGCATGAAGTCAGCTTTTTATCAACACCATTTAAGTGTTTCATGGCAGGATCTCTTAAAAGAGCTGCAAGGCTTTACAGCTAAAGATGAGTGAGGAAGCCTCTCTTAAATGAGAGCACTTGCTTGCCTATAGCAAGCAGAGCAGATCCGAGAAATTGCTGCTACCAAGAAAATATGCTTTACTCTATTCATTCCCAAGGTTTCTCAGGCTTTCTGTGGATGCAGTTATCCACGTCGGGTGCCATTCTGTAACATGAGAGCTGGCTTGTCGGGGTTTATGTCCCACCCAGTCCCTCCAGCCATTTAGTCCCAGAGAAAAATCACAGAGTCTATGTTAGGTTATAAACTGATTGGCCCATTAGCTCAGGCTTCTTATTAGCTCTTGTAATGTACATAGCCCATTATTCTTATCAATGTTAGGCACATGGCTCAGTACGTTTCTCAGCAGGGCAGGTCACATCCTGCTTCTTCGGTGGTCCAGGCAGGAATGCCGAGAGAGCTTCCTGCTTCCCAGAATTCTCCTATTCTCCTCGCTCCGCCTCTACTTCCTGTCTAGTTGTCCCACCTATACATCCTGGCTAATGGCCAATCAGCATTTATTTAAATCATGATTGACAGAATACAGACAATTCTCCCGCACCATATTCTAAAAATGTCATAGCCTTATTGTGGGCATAAAAATATCAAATGAAGCCAAACCGAGATTCAGTCTATAAAATAGCAATTCAGTATTTCCCCAAACTCAGTGTCACTCAGTAAAGGAAACTGTGTCCTGTAAGAGAGTCAAATGAAGCTGGGTTGTGGTGGTGCACACCTTGAATCCCAGTGCTTGGGAAGCAGAGGCAGGCAGATCTCTGTGAGATCGATGAGAGTCTGAGGCCAGCCTGGTCTACAAAACAAGTTCCAGGGCAGCCAGGGCTACTACACAGAGAAACCCTGTCTCAAACCTCTTTCCCCTAAAAAAGAGAGAACCAAATGAAACACATACAAGGCAGGGTCCTATACTGGATCCTAAAACAGATAAAAAATTTTAACAAAGAAATGCAAAAAAACTGCATGTCAAGTCTGGAGCTTCCTTGGGAGCATGGTGCCACTGTTGTTTCTCTTGGTTCGCACAGATGCTCCACAGAGATGAGATGCCAGTGGTAGGGAAGGATGGTGAGGTGTAAAGACCAGCTCTCAGAGCTGTCTTTGCTAACTTTACATCCATTGAAATTCTGTGAAATTGTGAGTGTGAGTATGTGCGTGCATGTGTGCATGCATGTGTATTGTTGTCGGTTTTTACTCTTGGCTCTTTTGGAGGACCTGCCACCCAGCTCCCAAATAAATGTCACGTGGAGTCTCATTTTTCTTAGAAATGGCCGCCCTTACCTTGGTTTGTTTATAGCCAGCTTTTCTTAAATTATCCCATCTACCTTTTGCCTCTGGCCTTCTTCCTTTTCTTACGTCTGTATATCTTACATTCACTCTTACTCCACGGCTGGCTGAGTGGTTGGGTTACTGGCTCCTAGTGTCATCCTCTCCTTTTGCTTTGGTTCCTTCTCCTTGATCTTGTTCCTTTTTCCTTCTATTAAGTCTCTCTTCCTGCCAGCCCTACTTATCCTTTCTCCTACCTTTCTATTGGCCACTCAGCGCTTTATTAGACCACCAGGTGTTTTAGGCAGGCAAAGTAACACAGCTTCACAGAGTTAAACAAATACAACATAAAAGAATGCAGCCCATCTTTGCATTGTTAAAACAAATGCTCCATCCACAGCATAAACAAACGTAACACACCTTAAAATAATGTTCCACATGTGTGTGCTTGAAAATGGGTTTGTGTACACGAGTGCAGTGCCCACAGAGGGCAGAAAAAGGCATCTTGTTCCCTTGAACTGTACTGATAGGGTATTGTGTATCTCCTAATATGAGAACTTGGACAAGAGCAGTACATGTACGTAAATGTTGAACCATCTCTGCAGCCCCTTATATTTAGTTTTTAAACAAAGTTTATTTGGAAAAAATTAGACTGGGGAGCTGGAGAGATAGCTCAGGTTTAGGAACTATCTCTTCAGCTCTAGAGAACCCAACTTCAATCCAGCACCCACATCAGGCAGCTCCCAGGAGTGTGTAATGCAGGCTCCAAGGGACCCAGCGTCCTCTTCTAACCTACGCAGGCACCTGTATTCACATGTACATGCCCACACAGAGACATAACATATACACAAAATTTAAAATAAAATTAGGGTCTGCAAAGATGGCTAAGTCTCTAAGAATTCTTACTGCTCTTTCAGGGGACCTAGATTTAGTTCCCAGCCCCTACATGGCATCTCACAAGCACTTGTGACTTCTGGCCCTTGTGAGCTGCTTCATACATGTGGTGCACATAAACTCAAACAAACAGACACACATGTATATCAAGTAATTAATTAAATCTTTAGAAAGAGAAGCTTTAAATAAACAAATAACTAAATAAGTGAAATATCATTTGCCAGAAACAGTAAAATGCACGGCACCTGTAGTTTGGGATTTGGGGTTTGGCTGTGCTGATGAGAGCGTGCGTCTGTCTATAGGCCTGGTGGCAGAGCAGATTGATAATGGGAGGTACTTTCTTCAGGACAGGGGCCACCTGGGAATGCTTGCTGCTTTCTTATTCAGTTTTGCTGTGAACCTAAAACTTCTTTAAGATCCAAGTCATTAATAATAAATACGAGCCAACTTACTTGGAGCTATTATGAAGTAATTTCTTAACAGGTCAGTGCTCCCAGAAAAATAAACACTAAAAGGATGTGTTTCAAAAAAAAAAATTCCCCAGTTTGAAGATGTGCAGGGCTTTGAAGGAGCTTTGAAGGCCGGCAGGACTTGAGTCAACTGACCCCAAAAGGAAGAAGGCGTGTGGAAGAAGGCCAGACTCCTCATGATAACCCCTCCTGGAAGTGCTCAAAGACTTCCTATGAGGCTGAAAAACCAACAGAGCTTTATAGACACTCCCTGCTGTGAGAGACCGAAGCTGGAGTGTGGGGACAGAGCAGACAGGTCTTGAAGGGGGGCAACTCCTCTCTCTCTCTGCATGTGTGCCTTTGTATGGGCACCCATGTGCGTGCACCCACGTTTAGAAGCTAGGGGATAACCTTGGGTGTCATTCCTCACATGCCATCTACCTTGTTTTTTGTTATTTTTGTTTGGTTTTGGTTTTGAGATTGGATCTCCTTGGGCTAGAGAGATGGCTCAGTGGTTAAGATTACTGGCTGCTCTTCCAGAGGACCCGAGTTCAATTCCCAGCACATACATGGCAGCTCACAACTGTCTGTAACTCCAGTTCCAGGGGATCTGACACCCTCACACCAATGCACATAAAATAAAATTTTAAAAGAGAGAGATTGGCTCTCCCACTGTCTTGGCCAGGAATTCAGCACATAGAGTAGGCTGCTTGAACAGTGAGCTTCACAGAGCTCCTTCCATCCCTGCCTCACCAGTGCAAAAGGATTGAAAGCTTGTGCAATCATGCCCATGACTTTTAAAATGTGAGTTCAAAGAATAAAACTCGGGTTTCAATGATGACGCGGCAAATGCTTTACTGACAGCTATCCCCGCAGCTCCCAACACCAAGCTTTCTACTACAGAGCCTCTTCTTCTCCACAGGGGAGACGGGAGGAAGCCAAGCTGAAGCAACCAGAAAAGAGGGCAAAGCGTGCGATGGTGCACAAGGCTCTGGCTCATGGACAAGAAGGAGACATAGATGTGCTCTCGCTCCAGGACAACCCTAACGAGGGCAACTGAAGGAGATCTTGAGTTTCCTCAGTCCCAGTTGGATGAGTGCTCCTCCCTCCCATTGTCCAACAGAGCAGCACATCCTCTCCAGGCAAATCAAGCAGAGCTTTAGAACTTACTCATTATCTATAACATCTATCATTCAGCCTACAGTTATGCAAAAAAAAATAAGGAAAGAAAAGCCAGAACCAATAAGTAACTAGAGAGCGGCCTGACAGGTCCCCCTAGATTGAAATTATCTGACACAGATTTTAAACTATCTCATTAATTTATTCAAAAACTATACTATAGCATGGAGATGTTTGCCAGAGAACTGGAATCAACTTTAAAAACACAGATGGAAATTATAAAATTAAAAATTATAATGTCTAAAATGAAAACCATACTCTGAGTAAGATGGCAGACTGAACACGGGTCAGATGAACAGCAGGGAGCCCAGGGCATCCAGACTCTGAGACACACACGGGAAGCATGGACAGGCACACACGTGGTAGAAGAGCTGCCACACATGGAAGTAGACACTGCATGGAACAACAAAGACAAGGACTTTCATTGACTTAGGAACCAAAAACCATAGTTCACAAAGCCTCACAAACTGAGCAGAACAAAGAAAGGACAAACAATAACTTGCGCACAAAAGACTAAAGTGCTAAAATCAGCCACAAATAGAAACATCTTTTAAAGTGTCCAGGAAAACAATATATGACCTTCCAAAGAGTAAATATGTGAGACCATTATCCAACAAACATAATGGAACTGTTATGTTATGCTAAGTGCTGTTATGTTATGGTAAGTGCTGTTCTGAACTTAATGTGTGTGTCTCCCACTCCATTGCTTGGAGCCCTAACCCAACACAGTGGCATTTAAGAAGCGATTAGGCCATGAGAATGGAGCCCTTGTAAATAAGTAACCTCACACGAAGAGAGAGATAAATCATCTCTCCCTCTGACACATGAAGATATGGCCAAGAAGGTATCTATCTGCAAGCTGAGAAAAGAGCCCTCTCCAAGGACCAAATTGACCCTGTTTCCCCAGTCTTCAGAACTATGAGAATTAAACGCCTGTCATTTAAGCCACCCAGCTTATGACATTCTGTTACAGCAGTTGAGCAGACTAGGGCATATGTCATCTTTATGGTACTAACAGAAAATGTCAACAGAGAAATCTACACCCATCAAAAAAATGAAACTTAAAAGTGAGAGAGAGGAAGGGATTTTTCTGATGTCTGCCAGCCTGCTTACACGAGAACGACACTAAAGAGATTTCTCTAAGGGAAAAATTGTATGAACAAATCAAAGGCACCAGAAGTGGTAGCTATATGGTAAAACTAAATGTCTACTCAACGAATCCAATAACCATTGCATTGTTCCTATATATGTAAATAAGATATAGTGCAGGAGGTAGAAGTGAGGGAAACTGAGTCAAGGTGTTTCAAGGGCCAAGAAAGATGAACAGTGAAAAAAGCACCAAGTAGTAGGGCTTTAAAGTAATCTCTGCAGGAGCCATGGAGCAGGGAAAGACACTTGACAAGAAAGCCTGGTGACTTGAGTTTGGGAACCTGGAAATCATATTAAAGTCACAGGCAATGGCTTGTATCTCTAATCCCAGCACCCCTAAAGTGAGAAGGAAGACAGAGCCTGGAGAACCCCCTAGAGGACGTCACAGTGGCAGAAAGAACATGGATCGTCTCTAAACAGGAAGGCAAGGACTGCACCCCAATGTCTACCGTGGCATTTTTCACTCTAGCCAAGATGAAGAAACAAAGTAATTGTCCTCAGTGGATGAACTGGTAAAGAACTTGTGATATGTAGGTAACATAATACTGTTCAGACTTTAAAAAGATGTGGACAAGAAGAACAGAGATAGGGAACAGAGACACAAGTGTGCAGGATGCATGGCACAAGGGTTACAGTTACTATTTTGTGTGCTAGAAATCTGCTAAGGCACTAGGTTTTAAGTGCCCTTGCCTCTCACACATACAAACAGAGGGTAATTCCTCGAGATGATGGACACGTCCATCTACTACAGCAGGCATCACTATGTACACTGAAACATCAGTGTCTTATGTTAAATACACAAGATTTTTTAAAAACCAAATTGGTCTATGCAGTATCTATCAAAAACCCAGCTTTCTACTTTTCCTTTTAAAAAACAGAAATTGACAATATGATCCTAAAATCCATATGAAATGTAAAGGACATAGAATAGCTAACACAAGTTAGAAAAGAACAAATTTAGAGAATCCCATTTCCAATTTCAGAACCGTCTGTTACTATGTAAGGATAGGCCAATATATCAATGGAACAGAATTGTGAGCTCAAAAATAAAAATGCACATATGTGATCGATTTGTTCATAACAAGAGCCCACGATTACTCAATAGGGAAACTGTCTTTTCAATACAGTGCTGAGACAACCAGATACCCACGTGACAACCAGGAAGTTATACTCCGACGTCTCAGCATAGCCAAGATTGCTTCAATGAACGATCCTCCTGGCATAAAAGTTAAACCTAGGTCTTGGACAGTAATTTCCTGGATTTGACACCAAGATGATAACAAAAGAAAAATAAATTATATTCTACCAAAATTAAAACCTTTTGTACTTCAAGAATACCATGAAGAAAAATGGGAAGACAACTTACAGAATAGGAATGAACACCATCTGAAAGGATGCTCAATACCATTAGTCATTAGGGAAATGCAAATCTAAACCTCAACAGACAGCACTTCACACCCACAAGCATGGCTAGAATCAAGGCAGCCCATACCACGAGTGGGCGAGGATGTGGGAACTTGGAATCCTCATGCACTGCTGATGGGGGTATGCTATGGAGCAGTAACTCGGAAAACTACCTAGTCGTTCCTCAGAACGGCACACGTAGACTAGCCAAACGCCCCAGCAACTCCATTCAAACACACACCTTAAAAGGAGTGAAAGCCTGCACACACACCAACTTGATAGCTGAATTTTCCTGGCACACTTTTTCATACCCACCAAAATTCAGAAACAACTCAAGTGTACATGTGGGGTTTTGATACTCCGAAATATGACTTGGTGACGAGAAGAACCAAGTACTGATGGTGACCCTCGAGAGCATTCTGTAGCAGGAAAAGAAAAGCTAGGCACAAAATGCTACATGATGCATGTCTACATTTATACGAGTACCTACAATAAGCAAATCCACACTGGAGAAAGGCAGATCAGATCAGTGCTGATTAGGGGTGATGGGAGGTGACCAGTGGGTGCAAAGGATGTGAGATTTCTTTAAGAAGTTATGCAAATCATCTTGTCTTCGTTAGTTTTAACTGTCAACTGGACAGCCTATGCTCACCTGAGAGGGGAAATCTCAATGAGGGGATTTCCCAGAGCAGAGGGGCCTGTGATCATGTCTACAGGGAGATTGTCTATACTAATAATTGATACAGACATTTCCAGCCCACTGTGGGCAGCACCATTCCCTGGGCAGGTGGTCCTGGGATGTATAAAGAATCTAGCTAATCAGGAATCTGCCCACCAGCAAGTCAGAAGCCTTCTACCATGGTTTCTGCTTCTTGAGTTCCTACTTTGACTTCCCTCACTGATGAACTATGACCTGGAAGTGTAAGCTAAATAAATACTTTTCTCCCTAAGTTACTTTTAATCAAAGTGTTTTAGCAGAAGCTAGAAAAGATCTAAATAGTTTTCTTGGTGGCAAAATACTGTGGATATAATTAAGGACTAAATTTTACATCTTCAAGTGAATTTTATGGTATGTGAATCACACTTCAATAAAAATATTTAAAATATAAAAGATTATCAGATTAGCTTTTTAAAAATATAGTTACAAAATGCAATAAATACGAGCATGTTGAAAATAAATAGATTAAAAATAGATACTTACTACACTAACATTCAACCAAAGAGCACAGGAAGAGCTCTGAGGGTAGATTTCCAGGCAGGAAATGTTGCTAGAGGCAAAGAGAAACATTTCTCAATGGATGGTGATAGATCAATTCAGAAAGACATAACAAAACTAAGTTTGCATGAATTTAATAACATAGATTCAGAATATATGTAAAAAAAAGAAGTTAAAAGAGCTCTGAAATGAATTATGGGAAAGTTCTTTTATAGTGACCAGTGTCAGGAATGTATTGTGGGAAAAATCTTTCATAGTAACCAGTGTCAGTAGGACTGGAAGCAAAGGGCAGTACAGAGCACAGATCATTTAGGCAAGTGCACTACCAAATCCTCTTCAATGACATGAAAAAAAATCATGATCATCAATGGCACTAAAAATGCATTTCGTTCCCGTTGGGCATAGAACTAGAAGCAGACAGCACTTTAAAGGCCACCCATGGTGACTAACTTCTACTCAATGGGTCATTCTAGACATTGGATCTTAGATCAGGCATCTGCAGTCCTTCCTGATGAGCAGGCTGAATCCATCAATTCTGTTTTGTAGGTGGACAAGTGATAGCTAATATTATGTGTCTTCTTGACTGGGCTATGAGATGGGTGGAGAGCCGACTACATGTTATTGTGTGTCTGAGAGCGTTCGACCATAAGTAATTTAGCACTTGAATCGTAGACTGGGTACAGAGATGGCCTTTCCACAGTGCAGGTGGTCATTGTGCTATCTCCTCAGGGTCCGGTAGAACAAAATAACAGAAGACGGCTAAATGACCTCCACGGAGCTGAGCTGAAGCGTCCACCTGCCTTCAGTCCTGCTGACTCTCCTGCCTTCAGACTCCCACCGAGGCCGACAACATTGGCTCCCCAGCTTTCAGGGTTTTGAAATTTCCACCAGTTTTTCTGGGTCACCATGGCATACTTTGGGAGTTTTCAGTCTCCAGCACCATATGAGCCAATATCTTATAGCAAATACCTTTCTCAGATATAGATATAGATTATAGATGGTTGATAATTTATCGATTATGTTTCCCTAGAGAACCTTCACTGATATAGAGGAGTTGACTACTCTACTTTGAAGACACGGGCTATGTAAGAAAGAGGAGATCTAGGCTCTGACCGCCAGGGAATCTGGGACAGCCACTCATATGCTGCCACCCTGCTTGGGTCTTTGAGATGAATCAGCAGCACCCTGACTCTTGAATCAATGAAGCAGCTTACCCAGGACCACCCGATCTAATCAAAAGGTATCTAGATATTGGAAATGGAAGGTTCTGGTAGGTGGTTGACAAATTGGTGGCAGGGCTCAATCAAGAGGAAGCTAGGCAAAGAGGCAACATGGGAACAGGAGCAGCCGCAGCGAGTTCCTGGGAGATCTCTGTGCACTTCTGGATCTGAGGCTTGCGCTTGTCCGTCGTTCCACTTGTCAGGGTCCAACGTGAGGACAGCAGAAGGACTATAACCTCAGAAGGTGGCGACCTGGGTCCACAGTCCATGACCTTAGGCAGACTAGTTAACCCCTCTTTGCCTTTATTTCCTTAGCAACAAAGTGAGACCATTCATATAAATCTATAAAGTTTCCCTGAAAAGCAATGGGGTGGTGTGAGGAGAAAGTCTGTGAGGGTCTGGTAAGTAGCGAGACCTCGGGAAGCACTCGCTTTTGCTCTGAACGCCAGCATCATTCTCTCTGATTGCTGCTTGACGACCAGTCCCCACTGGAACACACTGAAACATCAGGTGTGGCACTGTGAACATACAGTCTAATGATTGATCAGGAGTGGCTATTCATTGAGAAGAATTCCAAGAACTCCTTTGTGCTCACACCCTGAGTGCCGTGGAACGCCATCCGTGGGCAACGTTTGTTAAAACCCCTGATGGAGAGCCGTAGCAGACATACATGCACCCTTTGGCCTGTATCGTACAGCTTACCTAATAAATACTGATTCAGCAATCTTCCCATTTCAAGTTTCTATGACAGCACCTATAAACAAATCCTCCGAAAGGACTAAGTCAACAGCACATGGGTCCTTTTTCAAATATATTGAAAGTAGGCACAGCCTCTTGTGGGTTGTGAGTTCTGTAGAGAATTTCCCTGTGCTCATCCTTGATGTCTCTGCCCCGTTAATACCTGCAGTGGTGGACAGCCCTCAGATGGGCTCTTCACAAGCAGAGACATACTGGGTCTTCTGCAGCTGGGTTACCAAAGCAGAGCCGTGTGGCACAAGAGGTTCACACACACAAGAACCTGGAACAGTAGAAAAGGCCCAGGGTACAGAGGTCTAGTGCCAACTTGGACAGAAACCCACAGTGGGAGCCTGGGGGGTGCAGAACAGTTGACTTCTCAGAAACCTGGCTTTCCGAATCTTGTGAAAAAGTAAGACCTGCTCCATTGTGCTATTCTGTTTTAAGGGTGTGTCTTTCCTAGCTATAAGAGTTTTGGAAGAAAAGTTTGCCAAGATCTTGCACACTGTAAGACACTTGACTTGCTTTGAGATTGCTTCCACGTTTTCCTAGCGGGTGGTGAGATGGCCCTCCATCCCAGCTTCCTACTGAGGACGAGAATTCAACAATGAGAAGCTAAAAATTAGCTGAATCGAAGCTGAGACTGGATGGCAGGGAGGATGGCATAACAAGCTACCCTGAGACATGGATTCGGGGGAGAATCTGCTCCGTGTTCAAAGCTAAAGCCCTCCCTTCTCTCCTTGTGACGGACACATGAACTCACATGTACCAGCTTTCAACCACTGAACCAAAGTCAGACATTAGTAACATTATAAAATGATACATTTCAGAGGACCTGGACCGTGAAAGGTAACTGAGTACACGCAACCAGAAACCTTTGCTATGTTTATAAACAGCAACGTCATATGTTTTAGTAATGTGGCATCGAGAAAGGCAACACAATATACAATTTCTCTTATGGAGAGCTACTTATGAGTGTGGATTTGCACCTTGTTTCTCGTAGACAACACTACAACCAAGAATTCAGTCAAGTTCATAAAAGTGGCTACTAATAACTATAGGCTCATCTCCTCTGAGGACGGTATCCTTTTCCAAAGTGATCTCTGTGGGGGTGGTCACCTCCCTGTGTGTGGTGGTTTCTTCCAGCCCTTCTCCCTAGAAACCGATTGGTAGAGCCAGTTAGGAGTTGGAAGAAAACTGGACCACATCTGCCAGAGCATGGTGTTTTAGAGGCAAAACAGTGTTTTTAATCCATCACAATGGCGTGATTCACTTGTTTTAAGTTCCAAAGCCATCTATGGAGACTCTCTGATGAACTTTAGCATTTTCTCAAAGCCAAACCTGCCTCCTATGGAGAAAAAGCTGTTAGAACTCACGAAAAGAGAATATCACAGAATCGGAAGGCAGTCACTCATGAATGGCGTCAAACATGCTTTAGACTGGGGAACAAGCAGAAAGTGTTTGTAATATCTCTAAAGGGGCTGTCTTTGAAGAGCTAACATTCATTTTTGAGCTCCCCTGGAGCTAGAGTTACAGGCAATTGTGAGCTGCAAGACATTGATGCTGGGATCCGAACTCAGGTCCTCTGCAAGAGTGGTGCATGCTTCTACCTGCTGATCCACCCTCTTCCTTGCTGAGCCACCCTCTTCCCTGCTGGGCCACCGTCTTCCCTGCTGGGCCACCTCTTCCCTGCTGGGCCACCCTCTTCCCTGCTGGCTCATCCCTCTAGCCCACTAAACTTGGTCTGTGAAGTCTCTTTCTGTCTGCATCTGCTCAGCTCCCCTTCCCTCACTTCCATCAAAGTCAAACGCCATTTCATAAAACCCCAACATCACAGCTGTCATACTTGGGGGTCCACCAACTTATCATCCTGGCTCAAGCATTCTGTAGATTCTGATGCCATCCCCCAAAGATCTACCTTGTTTATATACCCGCTCACAGAGGGGACTTATAAGGAGGGACATTTTTTAAAAAGCATCGTTAGGGGAAGCTAAGAAACTAGAAATTTGTTTCCATACTGAGCGGCTAAGAGAGGAAATGACAAATAAAATACCCAAATGCCGCCCTTCTTACTCTCTCAAACCTCTGCCAGCAGGCTGGCTGGGAAAACGCCAGACAGGGGCTTCTGTGGGCTTTCCTTTAGGAAATGGGACATTTGCCATCTTTGCTCAATCTCGTTCCTCTTTTTAGTCTTTGAAATCAGGGTTTGATTGTGCAGCCTGGGCTAGTCTGAAGCCAATGATCCTCCTGCCTCAGCCTCCTGAGTGTTGGGAGTTCAAGATTGTGCTGCACACATGCCCGGTTCTGCCTCGTACCCTGACTGAGAAGGGCACAGCGGATATGATAGGTATCTTCTGTTCGTGTTCTTCTCATGGTGACCAAATAACTAACATGAAATGAATCAAATGAAGTAAGATTTATTCTGGATGATGGTTTGAAGGGATAGAGTCTATCACGGCAGGGTAGGCATGTGGCGAGAGAAAGAGTCCTCTGGTCATGTTGTATCCTCAATCAGGAAGTGTGCCGCCGAGGGTGCCCATGGAGACCTAGAGGGGTGTCAGATACCCTAGAGCTAGAGTTACATGGCTCCTGAGAATGGAACCCAGGTCCTCTGGAAGAACAGCAAATGCTCTTAACCACTGAGCTATCTCTCTAAGCCAGGGAGCACAGTGTGAATAAAGGAGAGGCCATAAGACCTCCAAGTCCTGCCCTGTAATCTATTTTCTACAGTGAGGTGCCACTTCTTCCTTCTCCTTCCGCTTTTTGAAAATAGATTCTTCTCTCATATATTACATCCTGACCTCAGCTTTCCCTCCCTCCACTCGACCAAGCTCTTCTACACCTCCCCACTCCCTCAGATCCACTCCCCCTCCATTTCCCTTCAGAAAAGAATAGGCCCCCAAGAGACAACATCCAAACACAACAAAACAGGATACAATAAGATATAATTACAAAACCCTCATATCAACGCTGGGCAAGACAACCCAATAGGTGGAAAAGATTCCCAAGAGCAGGCAAAAGAGCCAGAGATGCCCTCACTCCCGCTGTTAGGAGGCTCACAAAACACCAGCTAACAGCCATAGCATGTACACAGGGGACCTGGTACAGACCCAATCAGGCCCCCATGTTTGCCGCTTCAGTCTCTGTGAGCCCATATGAGCCCTGCTTAGTTGATTCAGTGGGACATGCTCTCCTTCAGCCCCTATGACTCCTGCAACCTTCCCTCCCCCTCTTCGTGAGATTCCCTGAGCTCCAAGGTGAGAGACCTGGTGAAGACCTCCAATTCAGACTCTCTGGCTATAGGTCTCTGCACCCATCAACTGCTGAAGGAAGCTCCTTTAACTTGAGACCCATGCCATGACAGGGAACCCACACCCTACATAGCTTGGATGATTAGAAACCAGAGATCAGAAAGCCCAAAGACCAAGGATCAGTCAGTGCCTTGTCTAGTCATCATCAGAGGCACCACTTCTAAAAGATTCAACAACCTTCTGACACAGTAACAATAGCTGAGCGGAGGCCAAGTATTCAGATATATGAGCCTTCACATTCAAGCAAAAACATTCTGCCCCTAGATCCTTGGGTTCACCATCATCTTATAACACAAATGCATTCAGTCCAAATTCAACAGCCTTTAAGGTCTGAAACACTGTTGAAAAGTTCAAAGTCTCTTTCGAGATCAAGGAAGTTGAACTGTAAGCCCTTGTGGAAGTAAGCTACATACATACATTGCAACATTACAATGGCACAGAGTAAATACTCCTTCTCCAAAAGAGAAAAACAGAAGCAGAGCTAGAAGGCTGGACCAATGTGAGACCGGCTGAAAAATATCAAAACCTTCAACTACATCTCTGGCACCTAGGACTCACAATGGAATCACCAGTCTTTAACAGTCCCTGCCTCTCCAGTTCTGCTGCCTACATTATATGCAGTCTCCCTCCTTCCATAGCTACTGCTCATGCCTGCAGCCTTCCTCAGTGGGTGTTCTGCAGTCCTGGTATTTCCAGAATCCTAGTGCATCCGTTACAGTTTAGGCCTCACCATCTGAACCTCACTCGGTGCTGTTTCAGGGCCTCCTTACAGGGAAATCACCCCTGCTACACATTGCTTGGTCTCAGTAGCCTTCTAAAACCTTAGTGCAAGCCTCAGGACTCCCATCCTTTCACCCTTGTGTCTGTAAATCCAGCACCATAAATGCCACGACACACTTCCAGTATGAGGTGCAATGGTTCCCTCTTGGACCACAGTCGCCACAACTTCTGTGTGCCTGTGAGTCTGTATCTAAAACAGCACTTTCCCAGACAATTGTATTCAATCAGGGATCCCCTTGAGAGGGAGTCTCAGAATCTGTGTTTTTACAAGTTGAAGCCTACTGTGGAATATTCCTTTACACTGTGTGAATACATGTTGCTGTGGTTGGTTTAATAAAAAGGCTGACTGGCCAATAGTTGAACAGGGTAAGGTTGGTGGAAGAGCCAAACTGAGAATGCTGGGAGGAAGAAGGACAGAATCAGAGGAGTCGCCAGGGAGACGCAAGATGAGCATGTCGTACTGAGAAAAGGGACCAAACCGTGTGGCAGAGCATAGATAAGAAATATTGGTTAATTTAAAATGTAAGAGTTAGCTAGCAACAAGCCTGAGCTATTAGCCAAGCATTTACAATTAATATTAAGTTTCTGAGTGATTAATTGGGAGTGGCCACCCACACAGAAAACTCTGCCTATTGAAGCCTACAATGGATGGTATCTTCCCTTCAATACACCTTTGCCGATGTCCCCGTGTGAATCGCATGGTTTCTCTCTGTGATGCTGATCTCTTTAGTGATTGCAGCTGCTTTTGCACTTGTCTGCAACCCTTAAACTCACTCGCACTCCTTTATACACCAAAAGGCAAAGTTCATGCATATTTTTGTGACAGGACAAGACAGTACAAGAGTTTCTTCATCTTGTATTCTTGCCGAGGTCATTTCAGGTTTAACTAGAATTTGACCTACTTGATGGAGAATCTCATGGGAAACTACCCAACTACCCTGTCTTAGTGAGGGTTTCTATTGCTGTGAAGAGACACTATGACCATGTCAACTCTTATCCAGGAAAACTTGTAATTGGGACTGGCTTATAGTTTCAGAGGTTTAGTCCATTATCATCATGGCAAGAAGCTTGGTGGCGTGCAGGCAGACATGGTGCTGGAGGAGCTGATAGTTCCATATCTTGATCCACAGGCAGTACAAAGAAATCACAAGTCACCTCGGGCATAGCTTGTACAAATGAGACCTCAAAGCCAGCCCCCACAGTGACACACTTCCTCCAACAATGCCACACCTCCTAATAGTGCCACTCCCTATGAGCTAAGCATTAAAACACATGAGTCTATGGCGGCCAATCCTATTCAAACCACCATAGAACCCAAGGTCAGGATGTCCTAGCTAACTTATCTTAGGTTTTGTTAAATTGCTTGCTTGTCACCCCACCTCCAGCTAACTGGTTATCTTAGCTTCTGTCAAATTGCTTGCTTACATGCAGGCCCACCACCACCATCACCACCACCACCACCACCAAGTTGCCAAGCTGCCTTCAAAACCCTAATTCTCTGAACACTCAAGGATGCACATAGGTCTCCGAACACCTGGGTGTAGACACAGCCAACTGGAATAAATTCATTCAGTGAGCTATAAACTATGCCTGAATGGTCATCTCTGGCAAACTCCCCAAACCACTTTGGGGCTACTTGTTTTATCTCTCTCCTTACAGGTAGGCCTTGATGAGATCATTGAGCAGCAACCAAGCCACAGCATGAATACTGTCTTGGCTTGAACTCTCTTCTATCAAACCTATTAGACCCTTACTTTTTAATTCAGCCTTGCTCTGGTTTTCTTGACACTGACCGAATGCAGCCAGTTGTTAGCCACAATGAAACACAAACGGTTTCTGCCACAGTTGCTAATAGGTCCCTTGTTCTTCCCCTAAAACCTCATGAACTAGGCCTTCAATGTCTTCATCTTTCTCAGCTCTTTTGCCCTTCAGACTCCTGCCCTAATGGCTCATTGAGCTCTATTTACAACATCCTAGAGCCTCTCCAGCCTCCAGACCCAAACCCTTCCACATGCCAGTTCCACAGGCCCACAAACCACATAGCGACACTTACCACGCCACTGACCCCACTCCTGGTACTAAACTCTATATATTGGTTACTTTTCTTATTGTTGTGACCAAGTATCTGGCAAGAAAAATCTGAAGGAAGAAAAGGTTTACGGTTAGGTTTGCAGTCTGAGTCCTCAAGGCTGGGAAGGCAGGAAGAGTGTAGCCTGAAAGTATAAGTCAAATAAACCCTTCTTTCTTAAGTTGCTTTTGCCAGGTGTTCTGTCATAGTAATGAGAAAATAACTGTATAATATCCTTCCTTCAGTCTAATTATCCTCCACGCATCTGTCCAGAGTTTTGCCTAAAGGTAGATTGAATAATGTACACCCTCTCACTGAGCCTCCAGTGGTGGCTTTCAAGAAACCCTAGCATGATCTTTACTTCTAACACTCTAATTATGGCCTTCAACAGGAACTACACACCCTAAGTGGGGAAACTGTCACAACTTAGGAGATCTCCAGGGTGTCTTTTCTCTAAAAACATGTCTTCTGAACCAAATAATTTGGTTTTGAGTAGTGAGAAAAATAAAGATAGTGAACTTCTTGCTTCATATCACATGAACTTGTAGTCTGCTCAAAATTGAATTATTTGTTGTTCAACGCTGTGAACCACAGGCTAGCTAGCCCATGAGTTTCTGCCATTCTACGGCTTACATCTCTCACCTTGCTATAGGCACATGGAGATTACAGAGACCTGCTGCTACATCAGACTTTAAGTAGGTTCCAGGCCTCACATTTGCATAGCTCGTACATTACCACTGAGTCCTCTCTGTAGCTGTTTTTTGTTTTAGATGATAGGGACTTGTCATGTAGCTCAGAAAAATCTGGAACTCATGGTCCACCTGCCTCAGCCTTTCAAACAATCAGGGATTTGTCTGTATGGTGTTTTGTCACTTGAGGGCAAACATTATGCCTTAGTTTTCAGATTAAAACAAGACAAGTTTGATGCAACTAACTTGGGTTATATTTATGTGACACACACACGGGGGGGGAGAAAGAGAGGCAGAGAATAAATTAGAGACATTATATTAGTTTTAAACAAAATACCATTTACACACACAAAACCATTCTCACGGCAGCTCCTTGTCACACCCTAAGCCCTATAAGCACTAAACAGACAGAAATACCTCCTTGATTCGAGGCCATCGCTGATGGAATAAACCATGCATTCCTGTCTGGCTTTTCAGGACTCAAGGAGAGCCCATTCCAAGTAAGAAGAAAGGTTCTGGGGAGAACAGTTTCACACACAATGCAGCAGAATGATTGGCAGGCTGATTATTAGTCTGAGTTCGCCTCATCTGGCCCTTTTGAAAGTGCAATATGGTACACATACCATGACATATGAATGCAAAACTCCCCTCGGGTCCTACGCAGGAGACAGTGGAGCTGGCAGCCCGACATTGGAGCAGCTGGGAGGGGAAGGCTCAGTTCCTGCACGCTAACGTGTTTGACATTTGGTATCTTAAGGGAAGAACTAATAAATAAGCCACCAACGATGACATGTCGCCGACGATGACATGCAGCAATTGACAGCTTTTATTGCCAGCCAGTTAAACCTCCACTGCGGCTCTGTCCCCGCAGGCCATCTGGCCTTGAGCTCTTATTTACTTATTTTTATTTTCCTGGGGCTTGAACTTGGAACCCTTGTCCCCACTGTGTCACATTTTGAGGCCAGCTCAGGGGCTCCGACCACAGCCCTGGCGGGCTGAAGGTGATTTAACATTAATGTCTGTAGAAAATGGAAGCGGACAGAGATTTTAGCAGGTGACCTTAGTGTTGGGGTTCATCTTCACGGAGTCAGCTAGTCATTTTGGTTGTAGTGTGGCGAGGGAAACCTATTCATGGTTACCTCTTCCTAGAACCAATATGTGTAGTCCCAGTCTGGAGTGGATCCAACACACACTTATAGAGCGTAATCTACTCTATGCCCCCACAATGTGGCATATTCTGGGGACAGAAAAATAAGACTATTTAGGGATGGCAAGATGGCTCAGCATGTAAAGGCACTTGCCACCAAGCCTGAAAACCTGAGTTCGATCCCTGAGACCCTCGTGGTCAAAGGAGAGGACTGACTCCCACATGTTGTCCATTGACCTCCACATGCATGGCCCACCCATATACATGCACATGTACACACAGTCACATGAAATAAGTAAATAAAAAGAATAATTTTTTCTAAAAACAAAACCAAACTTATTTAAAGATTGCTTTCAGGTTAAAGTTGACAAGTCAGATTGGGACTCCTTATGTAATAAACCTCATGAATGGAATGTGACCTACAGTACAAATAATCACAACATGGGGTCAGAATTGGGAAGATAATCCCTTCTTTCCCACAGGATTTTGGGAATAAAATATGCCTAACTCAAAGTGTCTTAGATTTTATCTACTATGAAGCTAACAATTCAGCCAGAAACATGGGATAAACATTTATAGTGTCTCAAAATTCATATATTGAATCCCTAGCCCCAATATGACACATTTGCCTATTGTACCTTGGGGAATAATCAGGCTTAGCTGAGATCATGAGGATGGGGAACTCATTCTGGGTATGAGTGTCCTTAGAGCTAGAGACCCAAGGATTTGTTCCCTATAGCAATATCACCTCCATGTGAAGATCCAGGGGGTGGGCGGGCAGCTAGTTACAAACCAGAATGAGAACTCTCTCCATAACCGACGTATGCTGGTACTTTAATCGCAAACTTCTGGCTTGCAGAACTCTGACAAATCAATGTCCATTCTTTAAGCTACCTGATCTATGGAATGTTTTGTAGCGTTTGTGACAGCAGCCCAGAGTCATTAAGACTGCCAGTCACATGTTCATAGATGCTGACAGCAAACACAAGAGAGGTCAGAGAAGACACACCTCGTTACTCAGGGCTACGAGGCAGGGGAGAGCACAGACTTCTGTGCAGCTCTCAAGCCTGATTTCTAGGTTGAGACAAAGATCAGGTGAGAGTTCATTACAAGAGAAGTACCCTCAGCCTAGGCACCCCAAATCTGTTATAGAAGACCTTTGCTCTTAAACGCACAAATGTACAAGCCATCCCTGGAGCACCATCTCCAACAAAGGCCTCCAAACCTACAGAGGCCAACTCCCCACTGGAGGATGTTACAAAACCTGAGCCACATTCAACTAAGGAAGGATAAATGTCTCTCTGTTGCATATCTCTGGTTGGTCTTTCTGTAGTGTTCCCTGGAAACACAAGCTGTGGTGGCATTTTATGGGTACAACTTGCATCTCAAGGAAGAGTTCATGGCCTTACCCTGGCCCAGCTCCCAGATTCATGCCTGGCCACATCACAAAGGCCTTGTCTTGCTCCCCTCTCTTCCTTTGATCATGCACTTCTCTCTTCCTTACCCCAAAATGCAATAGACTTCACCCAGCACTCATGAGTTAAGACAGATTCAAATCATGACCAAGAGGATAAGGGACAGGTGGGATGCCACTCCCTGTTCAGTGACTTTGGCCTCACTGCATGGAGACAGAGGAGCCACAAACGTGGTTTCCAGTGTTTACACCTATGAGAGTTCAGATTCTCCAGAAAGTCTGCATTTGGGAACTCTCCCTCTTCTGGCTCCTGGACACCCCAGTGTCCTTCTGCTGCTGACAGTCATAAATGGAGTCATATGTGGCAGAAACAGACTCTTCAAGTGGACCCCACCTTGAGGCATACAGAGTCCCCTGAAAACAAAACGAAGGTCACTTGAAAGGAGAGACAGCAGAGATGGGTGGATGTAGAGCTGAGTTCGGCCACAGGCGCCTGTTTCACCCAGTCACTCTTGAAAAGAAGACTGAGTCTTGTTCCTGACTGGCTTCTGGTAGCAAGTCCTTAGTAAGGGCTCACGAGAAAGTGTTGAATGAATAAATAAATTCATAAATGTGTATTTGTAAAGTAACGCTTTCCATATGGTTCTGAAGCCCCCTTGGTCTCTTTTCTAGACTAATGTGCAGAAATCTGCTATGTCTCACAGTTTCAGAGGAAAAAAAAATTCTGCTTCTCTTCCCCTTTCCCCAGGTTCTTTCTTTATCAATCTAAGGTGACAGAAACATTTGAATACTGTGCTGGTTTGAATAAGAAATGTCGCCTAAACTATATACCCTGAATATGACTGATCTCATCTGAATGACAAATGCCCCCATAGGTATGTGACTATCTGGTCCCTGGTTGGTGTCACTATTTGGGAGAGGTTATAGAATCTTTAGGATATGGAACCTGCCTAAGGGACACATGTCTCTGGAGGAGAGGGCTTTAGAATTGATGGCCTCGTGCCCCATTTACACTTCCAGGTCTCTTCTTCCCACATGTGGTTGAGATGTGATCTCTTAGCTTGCTTCCACACCATCCCCACCATCATGGATTCTCACCCTCTGGAACTGTAAGCCAAAATAAACTCTCTTCCCTGAGTTCCTTCTGATTTTTGGTGTTTCATCACAAGCAGCAGAAAAGTAATTAATACAAAGTCCAAGAAAGAATAAAATTTATCAGAAAGCAATGCTGATAACCCACAAAAATGCAGATACCCCAGTACTGAATCCGATTTGTTTTATTTTATTTCGTGTGTCTATGTGTGCTTGTGGGCATGCGTGTTACTGGGCATTGAACCCAAGGCCTTGGGCATGCTAGACAAGGACTCTACTACTTTCCTACATCCTCAGACCCAAAATCCAGTTTCTATTCCACTCTCTGGGCTCAGTGTGTTCCTGAACCCTGCCTACCCTATTAGCTGACTCTGTAGAGTGCCTCCTTGGACCTCTTCAGACAGCCCCAGGGTAGGACAGAAAGTCTCCCATCTACCAACCCCACAAGCTTTCCCCAGATGCAGTTTAAATGATCTTATGCCAAACCCTTCACCTCACCCTTCACTTCCCTCACCCCCCCCCAAG
Organism: Ondatra zibethicus; assembly: GCA_004026605.1. Lineage (NCBI taxonomy): Eukaryota > Metazoa > Chordata > Mammalia > Rodentia > Cricetidae > Ondatra > Ondatra zibethicus. Next base: position 33,261 of record PVIU01004864.1, on the reverse strand, counting down.
TCTCCACAGGGTGATTTTCTTCCTGCTACTAAGGTACATGTTCACTTGTCTCTTCTGGCTGCCACACCTGACCACCCTTCACTCCTATGTCTGTCTTCTCCCTGACCTCAGTAGCTTGGCCAGTCTGCTGATGGCCTTGGCTCCCCAGGTCACCAGAGCTATGCGGAAGCTGTTGAGGGATGTGATGCAGGAAGCCTAGCCCCTGCTCTACCTCTGTCACCTGTTTGCATCATGGTCTTAAGTGAACTTTCTTGGACTTGCATCCCTCAGCCTCTGACTCTGGCCTCCCCTTCTAACCAGGGTGTACAGCTCCCTGGAGTCAGGCAGAGTAGACGCACTAGCCCTTCATGTCACCACACTCCCCATGTCTCCTCCCCCACTGTCCCTGCTCTGCTGCTGCCTCCTGACTCCAAGTCATACACAGGATTTAAACAAAACAGCCCTTCCCTCCCCTCTACTGGCTGGCAGAAGCAGACACAGACCAGCCTACCTAAGATGCCCTAGGGGGTTTTCCTGTTTCCAGGATCTAGGAGGACCACATAACTCTATGCTGACTTAGGCTGCCCCCCCACCCTCCCACACCCCCACTCTCCCACTCCCCCACCCCCCACTTCCCACCCCACCCCTATCTCCATCATTTGTTTACCTGATTAAGTCAGATTAAAATCAACATCAAAGGCTGCCTGTGGGCATGTGAGGAAATAAATAGGGTCAATACTCTCCTCTAATAATCATGAAAAATGAAGGAAGATGCAAAACATCCAAGCCCAGATTCATGTTTTGTTTCCTGGTGAAGGAATCACTTCACCAGCTGGGTCCCTGATCCCCAGTCAGCAGGAAGGAGAGGGCCAGGGCCAGGGCCAGGGCAGGATGAGCTATTCCCCAGGAACAGACTGCCCTTCACAGTGAGGTGAGCAGGCCTCTGAATCCTGATAAGCTTTAGGGTGGAGACCTGTGTTTGCGGGGACATCTGGTCACAGCAAACTACACCAAGAAATTCACAGCTACCCTACCCTGCACCAGCAATGTCAACAAGGACTCAGAAGTTATCCTGTTCCAGTTTACCAATTTCTCCTTGACATTATAGATTTATGATAGATATGTAATAGATAGATAGATGATAGTTAGATAGGTGATAGATAGATAGAAAATAGATAGACAGATGATAGATAGATAATAGATAGACATGTAGATAGATAGATAGATAGATAGATAGATAGATAGATAGATAGATAGATAGATAGATAGATGACAGACATGTAGGTAGGTAGATAGATAATAGTTAAATTGATGATATATAGGTGATAGAGTTATAGAGTGACAAGGAGATGAGGAATGATACACACATGCACACACAGAGAGGGAGAGAGAGAGAGATTCACTAAGTTTAAAACAAAAGAAGCATGGTTGCAGGGACTCATCTCAGGATTCACATGGGATCAGCACATTTGTGAAGACAGCACGGCAGATAAGTGTCTTTTACAAGGAGCTCCATAGCAGGCTGCAGTTTGGAAAAATCCCTCAAGAGTTCCGTGATTGAGCCTCTAGCATCTCGCTGGCTACATTTGCCAGAGTTGAACACAAGTGACTCTGCTTTAATTTTCACAACATGGGGAAATCAGCTAGATAGCCAATCAAGCCGATGCCGGCACTGTATCAAGAGCTAGAATGACCTAATAGCTTCAAGAACGTAAATCCAGGACTGGAAAGATGGCTCAGTGGTTAAGAACACTTGTTACATTTACAGTGGACTGGGGTTCAGTTCCCAGCATCCACAGAGCTCCCACAATTGTTTGAAACTTTGTTTCCAGAGGATCCAACGCCCTCTTCTGGCCTCCATGGGCACCACCTGCACGAGGTGCATAGATATACATGCAGATAAAACAGTCACATATACAAGTAAGTGTAAATACATCTTTAAAACAAGAACATAAGACAGGCAAGGTAATGCAAGCTTTTAGTCCTAGAACTCAGGAGTCAAAAGCAGGCAAATTCCTGTGAGGTCAAGGCCAGCCTAGTCTACATAGTGAGTTCCAGGACAACCAGAACTACGTGACAAAGAACCCTTTCTCAAGAAAGTGGGGGGTGGGTCTAAACCTGTGTAAGAAAATTGCCATTCCCTCTCTTTAAGACCTGTATTACATTTTGAAGGGTCATTATTTTTCAACTCTAACTGCTCTACTATCCCTTATTTCAGACACCAGGTTCACCACTGCTTGGCTTGATTCGATTCTCCGCCCCCTCACGTTTTAGTACACGCCTCTGTAGGTACTCAGCGACAACTTTGACCTCAGGCTGTGACATGGGTTCTCAACGCGGCTTCATTGATATTTGACATCTGATAACGTTTTTGTTGTGAGGCTGTCGTGTCCTGTGCATTCTAGTTTGGTTAGCAACACCCCTTGCCTCTGTTCCCTACATGCTTATCGGTGCATCCCCTCGCCAATTGTGTCTCTTGACATTGTCCAATGCCGTCTGCAAAATAAAATCACTTGAGTTAAGGAGCAGTGTTCTGAGATAATGAGGCTGTGACAACAGCTACTCTGTCACTCACACTAAATGTTAGATGTATTTTTAAACTGTTGCAGGATATTTAATCACACGGTGACACCCTGAGACTGTGTTAATAAAGTGAACCTTGAATCAGGAAGTGGAGCCAGTGACTAGTTGACAAGAATTAGTTATAAAAAATACGGAGGACCCAGGATATGGATAGAGAGGCCTCAGGAAGGAGAAGGGAGGGACTTGGAGATTTGCGGGTTTTTTAGTCCTTTGCTTTGGGTCTGGGAAGTGTGGAGAGAGGGTCAGCTGGTCACCCCTTCACTGTTTATTTGATCTATCAGGTTTTCACCCCAATAGCAGACTCCCCAGTCTTTACTGGTAATAGGACAACTAAGGGAAAACATTAAACTCCCCAGAAATTAGAGAAATGAGCTTGTTTTTCTCATGAAGGTCCTTCCTATATCTGTGTAAGAAATGGTGGAACCATCAATTAAGTGTGAGCAAGTCCCTCTATGGGGCAGAATGAATAACCAAATAGGCCATCTTTAGGAAAACAAAAATTCAGCATGTATGTGTTTATGCATCTAGATTAGTCAGTGGAGAGTCTGTAGCAGGGTGAAGAAGGCCCACCCCACCCCTTCCCAACTCCTGTCCCCAGTGTGTCAGCAACACTCTAGAGACCCTTAGGTATCCGAAGAGAAAAGCCTTCTCTGTTCCGGATACTGAATTTCTCTAATAACACCCCAAAATTGAGGGAGACAGAGTACACTCAACAACACTCGAGATCCAAAAGGTGCTGAAGTAGACATAAAATAGGTTCTCCACGCAGAGAAATCAATGCCGAGACACTCAAGTCCTGGCAGCGAATGCAGAGGCCTCCCCGGGTGTGAGTCCACAGGCCTTCCTTCCAAGAGCATCACCTCCGCCCACCTGCCCTGGCCAAGCTTCTGGCTCGTCCATTTGGCCATCTGACAAGTCTATGGGCCCTTCCTCAGAAAGCATTTTAAAACCCCCAAGTTAAAACACATAGCTACAAACTATACTTCTAATATTGAAATATTTTATTCTGTAATATAGATATATTCTTGTTTCTTTTCCTCCTTCCTATAGCTTTTCTCTATTACCTCCCACTTTCACACACTGTCTTCATCAACAGGGTCTTTCTATACACGGCCCAGGCTGGCTTCAGGCTCAGGAGTCTCCTGCCTCAGCCTCCTGAGTACTGGGATGGCAGGTATATACCATGTCACCGAGCTTTCCTGGCTCCTCTGTTAACATTTCAATGCACCAGGTCTGGGGGCATTACCATCATTCCACTTTAAAGGTGTAATAAACACAAGGGACATCGCTCGGAGATGTTTGCCTTTACTGTAATGTGATACATACATATTCTTGTCTCTTTCAAAGTCACAGGCACTATTACTGCTCTGAAAGTTTATAATCTGTGTGCTCTTAGAGAAAAACATTCAATTTCAGGTAGAGGATATTTGAAATAAAAATGTAATTCTCTACCCAAGTGCCCCGGGCTTCTGAATTTGATACCTCATAGAATCTGTGGCCCAGGGCAAGAGCTGTCTCCCTTGCCACATTGTCCAATAGGTGTTTCAAAGGAACCAGTCACAAAATCTAGTAGGTTTTTTAGAGTTGAGCATTTTTGACCCAACCAGATCAATCAATGCCTTTTCTGAAACATTTTGACAAAGATCTCAAGGTTGATTTTCTCTCACACAGCGGATATCGTGAAAAGTTTATTTTTAATTAGAAGCACAGCGCTTCTGAGCCCTACCCTATCTGCGTTGGTTACTCCTAGGGACCACAGGCTGCCCAGATGTGTGTTAGCAGCGTTCTGGGTTTGTCTCAGTGGCTGTTTGGGGATTGATGCTGGAGTCAGCACAGTGAATACAGCCAGTTATCCTCAGTGCCATCTATTGTAGGACTGCCCTCCTGTTTTCATACGGGACGCCAATTATCTCCTGACCTTGCATGAGGACTCAGACTGTGACTTATCACGTTGGCTTGTCCACTTCTCGGATCTTCAGACATGGGAGGAAACAAAGCTCTCGGGGGACCCCATTCTGCCAACCAAAAGTCTCAGTCCCTCGGTCCCACGATTGCATAATCCAGTGCCTTATAACAGATGGGTAGAGAGGCAGACAGACAAACAGACAGAGAACTCTGATTAAGACACTACCCAAGCTTGACATCCATGGTAGATTTGCAATAGTGTAGCTGTGCACAGAACACAAGCAAAACGCTTGACGTTTCTACTTCTCCATCTAGAGACCTGCCATTTCTAACATCTTAACCCCAGACAAGGAGGACTTAGAAAATGGCAAACTGGGGCAAACTGAACCTACTCTATGGTGCAAATTAATGTGGGTTTCCCATGTGGCAAATGCGTGCTCCCGTAAACTTATGAGGAGCAGAGTATATTGGTAAACTGACATGTACTCTTTAAGCTTGTTAGAAACAGAATCGGGGAGTGAGAAGGTCCTTCCCTTGTCTCCTCCAGAATCATCTGTTCTGGGTCAGGTTAGCCCATGGCTCTGGAACAGCAGAAGGAAAAACACCAACAGCTAAAGCTGTTAAGAACTTTGTGTCTTTTAGAGCAAGTAGAAGGGAGGGGGCTGGAGTGGGAGGGAGATGAGAGAGTAATGCATTAAATATATGCATGAGATTGTTGACAAACATGTGTAATTACTAAAAGAGCCTATTAACAACCAAAAGTGTGGCTACTGCAAACTATTCCTTGAGTTGTGCAGAATAACTGAGAACCCACCCAATGGCTCCAGCACTGAGATGTCATTGACCGGATCAGTGTTGACCGGATCAGTGTTTGGAAGGAAAAAACTTTGAAGCTGAACACTGCCTTCCTCGCATCTACATAAGTTCAAAAAGAGGTGCTTCCTTTTTGGTGTCAAATTCATCCCCACAGCAAAGCCCTCTGAGGTTCGCCACCTCTTCCCCTACATGGATGCCATTTCCACAAGTGCTGTTCATCCATAGGTCTCGTGTGATTCTTGTGTCTACATCCATCCATCAGTCCCAAGCACTTCCAGGCAAAGAATAAATCCAAGGAACCAAGAAGAAAGGTTTGAAGGTGGATCTGATGTTTCTGGTTCACCTGCAGCACCTGAAGAAAGGTCTTCAGGTCCTTAAGGCAGAAAGGGAATGTTTGGAGCAACTTCAACCTAATGAAATAATCAAATCGAAATGAGAGCTGTTTAGATCATGTCTGTGAGGCTGTCTGCCGGCTCTCCTATTCGAGCACAGCAGAGAAAAACCTTTCTTGTAACTTGGCTTTCCTCCTGCTGGGGGTGGAAACACATTTCAAAGAGGTACTGGAGCTTAAAGTCACGGAGAAGAAAAACAGCCTGCGCGCTTGCCCTGCACTCCAGGAGGTGAATTCTAGACACCCGCGCTGTCTCCCCCACCAGCACCTCCTGCCTAGCTTGAGCTGCAGTTGTTTTTCGGTCCATTGTGCTTCTAATTCCAAAGAAACGGCTATTTTATTTGGCTTTAAGTCTATTGCTAGTGCGGTGCAACATGTCTGCTGCTGCCTGGCCAAGAAAGTGAACTAGAAGAGATTAAAAACAGATCTGTCTAGTGAACAGGTGCTGAGCATTATCTAATAGCAAACTAAATATAAAAAGGAGACTAATTAGAGGCCTGGCATGCCTCCTGCTGCGGCTGGCTTCCGAGCTCTTTAACCCTTGAAGGTGCCTCGCTGACAGAAGAACAGAATTCACTAAAAGGGGAATCTGTGATTTCACACTTGTACATTTTGTGTGTGTGTGTGTGTGTGTGTGTGTGTGTGTGTAGGGGAGAGGGTCCAGGAAGGGACTGATTTTTCTGGTGATGCCAAACAATGATAAACCTTAGTAAGAAAATTCCAGTCTTCTACAACGCTGTTCTTCAATTGTGGGGCTCAGCCCTTCAGCCTACATGTGCCCAGGTCACTTGTAGTCTTGGGCCCTACCTTGGAGGTACTGAATTAGAGCCTCTATGTATAATAGTGGGCTTCCAGTTCACTCCTAGGCTCACTGAAGTCTCAGAGCACTGTGCCATGGACTGAACCGGCAGTGTGGGAGCAGAGTGAGGCTGAAGGAAAAGGCAGATGGGATCTTTGGCAGCTGCCTAAGGCAAAGTCAGTACGTTTTCCTCACAAAGTTGTGGACAGTAAATATTTAAGCTCTGCAGGCCTCACGGCCTCTGTTGCAAGCAGTCAGCTCTCTCTGCTACAGCACAAAGACAGCCACAGGCATTACACAAGCAAACGACCAAATCCGTGTTCCAATAAAACTTTATGTCCAAAAGCAGACATGAAGCTCCTTTGGCTCATAAGTACGCCTGGCTCCTGTTTTGAGAGCAAACATGTATCTTCATGCAGATTAGAACATTCTAGATCAGCTATGGATTTGATTCCTCTTGATCCCAAGACTTAAAGTCTCACTAGATCTGTCAACCAGACAGAATTATCCTTGTTCTTCAGGGACATATGATCTGGGTGTATTCCTTATTCTGCATTCCTTATTCTGAAAGTTATAACGAATTCAGGTCATTGCCTACTTGAAGCATTCCTAATTGCGTGTGATTTGAGACGCTCTCAATTATCTTCTGAGAAGCCTTGGAAGCTATGCGAATGAGCAGAGAATGACGTCAGCCTTCATTGATAAGATAGCTCAGCAAAGACAGTAGGTGACAGGCCTGGAGTTGGTGTCTTCTCACCTCGCTTTTGTCTTTATTGCCATAGCAACCCCCATCAGTCCATCCACTATCCTGAGGCTTGTACCTGATCATCTCCCTGCCAGTCTGATACATGGGGATCTGGATCCCAGAGCATTTTGGAGGAGTAAAAGACTCAATAAAAATATTAACAGACAGGATTATTTTAATAGCAACACTGTTTCTTCAGGAATCATTGCCTTAGGCAGCACTCCAAGGATATGCTGGGTGTGTGTGTGTGTGTGTGTTTGTGTGTGCATGTGTGTATATGTATGTATGTATGTATGTATGTATATACATATGAAGAGCACTTAACTACTTCTGGGGTCATTTCACTTTTGTGTCATAGAACAACATGCTGTAAATTCCACTGCCTTAGGTTGGGTCTCCAGAAGCAATTCCTGAGGTTTTAGTGCAGAAGTCACCCTGCCATCCCCTGGTAAGGTTGTGGGAACTTGATGTAGAAGCATGAAGAAAGCCAGTGGAAACTATGCCATGGCAGGACCACAGGCAATGAGAGCTGTGCACCATGATCTCCCAAGGCCGATGGGGAGCCTGTCTTACCCCACTGAAGAAGACAGAAGCTGGGAAGTTACACACTACCTCCATCAGTCAGGGAATGGTGGACAGATGCTCCCACTGATAGACAGGCACAAAGGGTGTGACTCCCTTGGACTTCTGTCCAGCCGGTCACATGTGTAATAACATGCCCAGACTCCTGAGGACGGAGGATGTAGGAGCTGGAAGATGACAATAAGGTTGGCGTCAGGAAAATGGTGAGCACTGAAAGTATCAGCAGCATCTGCCCGGTCCTCTCCTGCCACCATCTCTGAACATGTAACCGAGTGGGATCATTACAGATGCAGGGAATCTGTGTCGGCGTGGGTTGTATTCAGTTGCAAGAAATTGAAAATGTGACTAAATGGTGCTTTAAATATATTTAGAGACTTTGTTTTCTCATGGAGCCAAAAGACAGGAAATAAGAATACAGGGTCTAACTGGGTGGTTCTGCAGTTCCAGAAAACAGGAATCTCCTCCCATCTTCCAATCAGTCATCCTTATGTGGTTTTGATCCTCCTGCTGGCCCACTGCTGGCTGTAGTATGGTCACTCCAGCCCCAGAACATGGTACACTGGCTAGAGGATGATAAAGTGAAGGTCAAAGGTCAAATGATCATGCTAGCTTAGTAAGCCTACTCTAAAATAGCCCTCCCATGAGACCTAACTGGGAATTCCAGCTTCCATTTCTTGATCCAAACTTTCCCTAGAGGGCTTGTGTATAAGGAGACTAGAAAACACAGGCTTAATTTTAAACTTGGATACATTGCTGCCCTGAACAAAGTTGATAAAAAGAAATCAAAGACAGATGATGGGTAGGAACTCAACAGTTTCTGCCCCATGATGTTTCACACACACACACACACACACACACACACACACACACACACACACACACACACACACACACACGAGCACGCACGCATGCACGCACACACACACTCTGACGCTGACACACGGCCAGCTTCGACGTTTAGCCTAGGAGACACGTGAAAGCCACGGGAGGTTTATACTGAGGATGAAGGAAAGGCACGCGGTCTAAGCAAGACACACATCTCTAGGACGGACCCACACTAGAGCACTGCAAATGTCAGCATTAGCTGGTCGGCTAAATGACTTTTTCATCCTTATTTTTATTTTTGCTTTCTTTTATGCCTAGGGGTATCTTGCCTACATGTGTAGGTCTGTGTGCCGTGTGTTCCTGGTAACCACAGAGGCCAGAAGAGGGCATCAGATCCCCCTGGAAATGGAGTTACAAACAGATGTGAGTCTCAAGTGCTGGGAGTCAAACCCAGGTCCTTTGGAAGAGCTACAAGTGCTCTTAACTGTTCAGACCTCCTTCAGCCCCTTAAATGCCCCTTTCTCCTTGCAAGTCCGGAGGTTGAATAAACATGGCCAGCATACATGAAATGGGGTGTACTGACTCCCTGTGGATGGATCCTAAACAGGAGCAAAACTTCTCTAGTAACTTCTCTTGTTTTTAAGTTAATAGTTGTGACATCTTAGGGAAACACCTCAACCACAAATTTCCCACTTTCCCGAAGACGGCAGCAAAGGAAATTGAAAATTATAGCCCACAAGGACAACATGGTAACAAGCACAGGGTGAGCCAGCACCAGCTGTAGGTGGACACAGAGAGCCCTAATCCAACTCCCACAGAACCACGGGAAAGCCCGGGAAGAGGAGCCACAGAAGACACCGCAGTGACAGCTGGCTTCAGCTGAAAGAATAGAGACAGCTATGTCCACCACTTCATGGGCCTGAGACAGGGAGTTTTTTTCCTAGGGAACTGAACTCAACAAGCACAGGGGAGATGTGGGAACTAGGCTGGAAGGGTAGTGCGACAATGACCGTCTATGTGTAGATAGCGAAATCTTCCTTCTCTTCCCCTACCTCTCCCCAGAACCTTGAGATTCTGAAGAATAACTACCTCCAGCTGTTGACATTTTGAGATCCTCCACTGAAGAGAACTATCGTGAGGTGTAACCGTTCTTATCCGAAGGGGATAGAAAAGCCCCTACCCACCATTCCTGGGATTTCTCGTGCTGTGGTTCCCTTGGTCTGGGTAAATATTCATCCATGATTGACTGCCAAGCTACCCCCTTTCAGCTCCTGGGCATCCAGCGCCCTGTTCCCCTGCAGAGAACTAAGAAGACTCTCCTCATATGCTCATACCCTATGACTCAGAACCTCACCTTCAGAGTTTTCAAAGTTTTCAAGAGTGATTTGGTCATGATCACTTAAGTCCTTCAAACTCAGAACTATATCAGGCTCTTGGGGGACCCATGAAAGAGCAACTCCCAAGGCTCAAGGCAAGTGGAAAACGTTTTCTACCCCATCCACATATGTTGCAGGTTGGGGTAACTGGTGTTAGGGTTCTGTGAGATCTAACCCTTCTAATATACTCTCCTGACCTCCAACCCCTGTGCTCCTGCAACCTCTTATAGACTAGAGCCAGGTGGCCAGCCAAGAGTCTGTGATAGCTAGCTTCAACTGTCAATTTGATTGCATCACGAGATTTCTAGGAGACCAATAAAAACACTTCTAGTTGTGTCTCTGAGGACACGTTCAGAAAGATCTCACCATGAGGGCTCTGATCTAATCGGTGACTTAGATCATGGTAGAATTTGAACAGACTACAGAGAGACAGTAGGACTGCGGGTGACAAGCCCAGCAGGAAGTGGGCCTCTGAAAGATTTGTCTTGGCCCTGGCCCCTAGCTGATGTTTCTCTTAGCTTTCCGGTGACTTCCCCCACCATGACCTTCCTCCAGGAACTTTCTGCTATGCCACAAACCTAAATGCAACACAGCCAGCCAATCACAGGCTGACACCTCTGAATGGCTAGCCCAAATAAACCATTCATCTTTTGTGTTTCTTAAGGTTTTGTCACAGTGACAGAAAGCTAATTAACACATGACAGAATCTAATTACTGAATTCTCTATTGCAAGACCTGATCCAGGCTCTTCGCTTGGCACTGTGGGCCCCATTTGCTTCTGTCTTGGAGTTTCATCTTAAATTGGGGGTGTGAAAACCCCTATTTTAACATCTAGCTACACATATATACAACTAATCTCAGCACTAAGCAATAATTTCATTACGATAATAATGTAAATACTGGAATTGATAAAAAAAAAACTGGTGATGACATCACATCACACTATGAGGGGTATGCAGGGTGAAAGGACCACAGCTGTACCTTCCAGGCGATTCCACCAGGGCTTTTCAGAGCAGGAAATGACATCATCAGAGATCAGGAAGTTCCTAACCATCTTGAGGGGCTACACTTGTGACTGTTCCTACCATCTCCAGGGTCTAGTGTTGGAGGAGGTTACTTGTTTGTTTCCCAGCCGCTCAGCAGCTCAGACCTGAAATAATCACTCAGAAACTATACTATTTAAATCACTGCTTGGCCTATTGGCTCTAGCTTCTTATTGGCTAACTCTTATATCTTAATTTAACCGATTTCTAGTCATCTGTGTATCACCATGAGGTTGTGGCCTACCAGCAAAGTTTCAGCACATCTGTCTCCGGCAGTGGCTCTATGACTTCTCCTTAACTCTTCCTTCTTTCTCCCAGCATTCAGTTTAGTTTTCCCCACCTAGCTAAGTTCTGCCTTGCTGTATGTCCAAAGCAGTCCTTTATTAACCAATGAAAACCAGCATAGAGAGGGAAATCCCACATCAGTCTAGAACCCACATTGCAGCCAAGACATCACAGCTGATACTTGGGCTCTGCCCTTCATGCTCCCAAAGCCAGACCACATGCCACCAAGGTCACAGGACAGCACCTTTCCTTTTGCCCCCCTTCCATCATGAACTCATTCTTGAATGCAAGTGTGTATCTGGTGAGTGAGGCCTAAATCCCATGCTACCCCCTCAACAGCAAGGAAGACCCAGGACACAGTGTTCATGGCTTCTATCTTGGGGACCACACAGGAAATTACCAAGATGTGAGGCATGTTCAAACAAATATCAAGCTTCTACATATAACAAATGTCTACTTTGAGGAAGCCAGCAGACCCAGGAAAATGGAACAATCCCCAAACTGCAGGTCAGCATTTCACCTAGAAAGATGATGGCAGAGACAGCATAAGCTGTTTGCAAGTTAAAAGACATGGGAGGACATGGGGGCAGGGGGTAGGTCCAGGGCAGCTGGGAGGACATGGGAGGCAGGGGGTAGGTCCAGGGCAGCTAGGAGGACATGGGGGCAGGGGGTAGGTCCAGGGCAGCTGGGAGGACATGGGAGGCAGGTGGTAGGTCCAGGGCAGCTAGGAGGACATGGGGCAGGGGGTAGGTCCAGAGCAGCTGGTTTTCATAGTTCTTAAAAATCTCTTCTTTTACTCCTGTGCAGGTGATGAATATAACTTTAAAAGATAAGTATGCAAGTGTTAAAGAGGTCACACTTTATATTCACCTTAGGTAGCCCAGTGCAGGTGGCATTGTAGAGGTGTTTCCCAGGATATGTGGTCTGATAACAGATAACGTGTCTTCTGTCAGTCTGTCCCAGGTGTCTGTGCTAATGGGGCAGCCATAGCTAACAGCATGGGAAGGGAAGAAGATGGAGTGGCTTTGGATTTTGTTTATGTGTTTGTTTGGGTTCTGTTATTGTTCTCTCTCTCTCTCTCTCTCTCTCTCTCTCTCTCTCTCTTTCTCTCTCTCACACACACACACTTCCTTTCATTTTTCTCCTAATCTAGCATAAATATGATCTTCATATTGAGATGTAAAAGAAAATTATAATGCCAAGATATTGAGTTTTCAGGACACATATTAAGGCAGTACATTCTGTTTAATATGGTTTATGGTTTCAGAAATGCCCAGAAGAGTTCACTGTGGCTTTTTGCTTCATGGTCTCTGCAGGCACTTGGTGTGGGACAATTGTCTATATTCTGTCAATTATGTTTTAAATAAATGCTGATTGGCCAGTAACCAGGTAGCAAGTATAGGTGGGACAACCAGACAGGAAGTAGAGGCACATCAATGGAACAGGAAAATTCTGGGAAGGATGCTGCGGGAGCTCCTTCCAGTCCTTCAGCCAATAGCCTTTAAGATACCAGCCCACATGGCCACGGGCTCTTTGGCTTGCAAAAGCAGCGGTAGCCGCATGCTCCCTCTCTTGCTTCGGATTCTGCTTCCAGCTACCAGACTCTTTTCCTGGTTGAGCAGAGGGTTGTTGTCTAGGACGGTGATCTGTAAGTTTTTCCTTTTAAATAAATAACCCTTTTATTAATCATAATTCCAAACTGGTGTGGGATTGTTTTGTGACTTACTCCTTTAAAAGGAGGAAGCCCATTCCTCCCCAGTCCTGCCCAGACACAGAAGAAGGAAGATGTAACTGCCCCGCCGAAAAAGGTACCAAGCCATGTGGCTAACATAGATAAGAATAGTGGGCTAATATAAGTTGTAAGAGTTAATAAGAAGCTTGAGCTAATGGGCCAATCAGTTTATGATTAATGTAGACCTCTGTGTGATTTCTTTGGGGCTAACCGGCTATGGGACATGGTGGGAGGACAGAAACCAGACAGGACAGAAACCCAGACAACAGGCACTCAGGACCCCATGCTCAGAAGGGCCCCAAGATCACTTCCACACTCTGTCGCTGTCATCTCAAGAGTCTTGGTACCTGTGGTTTAGTCTGGCAGTGGGTCCAGAATCAGATGGCCACTCCTACATGCACCTGGAAGTCCCAGGCCTCGGTGCTTAAGGCTTGGGACCAGAAAACATGTCTTTTTATTCTTAAATTCTCCCTTCTCAAACCCCTCCACTGGGACAGAAGCTTTTCTGGAGACCTGTGGCCATGCATTTTTCTGAAGTGAATCTCCCTAGTTTTTAGCAGGATCTCATAGGGTCTAAAGGCGGGCCAGGTGACTCAGCAACAGAGCACTATTCTAGCATTGTTGAGGCCCTGGGTTTGTTTCTCAGCTCAGGAACAAAGTTCTAGGACCCTCAAAAGTTCCGGGAACTTTGACCTTCTGTTTCTTCTTTAAGAAGCCAGCATAAAGATACAAACTTTTCTGTGCCACTAAATCTTGAAGGTGGCAAATGGCACATAAATCCTAGCTACGTCAAGGGCTCACTGTCAGCTGAGCCATGTGCTTGCGTTTCTCAGCACCAGGTGTCCCTCGCTATAGAAGACAGTGGCAAGCAGTCAGCTAACCTTCTGTTGTTCAAAATGGTTGGAAAAGGCACAACTATTAGCCAAGTTCTCAGACGCAATGGTAAGTGCTTTCCTGCAAACTTTCCTTAACTGTAGCTCTCTTTCTAAAAGGAGACATTTTCGTCATGCAGGGCAGAGCATCTGAACGGAAATTCGTTTAGTATAGTGTAGATCTGAGTCATTTGTAGCAGAATCCTCTAGGTATCAGTAAATTCAGAAAACATGGACCTAGAATGTTAAAACTGGGTGTACTCTTAGAAGCATGTCGGAGGGGCTATACATATTAAAGCATTTTAGGAACCATTTGCCAGAGTTTATTTAGTGTTACAATCTTGGTAAGTTAAATGGACCCTTGAGATCTTTCTGTTCAAAACCCACAGGCTCATTTGCTTAACAAAGATCCGCCCACCCCAAGAAGAACAGGAGGCCAAGCCTCACTCAAGTCCTCCTTGTGCTCGGAGATTGTCTCCAGAGCCTGTGCCAGAATGTAAGGTGAAATGCCTTTGGCCAGTTCCCAATAGAGCTCTGGTTCCCCTGTGAACCTTCCTGAGGCTCAGGAGCCAGGCCTCCAAATCTGCACTTCTCTGGGCACTCGGTTCTCCAAACTCCCACCTCAGTGGTCCATCAGGTTCCCCCTACAGCTTCCTGGGGCTTCTCTAGCCCACAGCTCCTCATCTGCAGACCAGGACCTAAGAACCACATGGTCAGGTTTTCAGCAGTCATGACTCCCCACGCCCCAGATTGGTACTTTGCTTCTTCTCATGGTGGTGCTGGGATTGAATCCCGGGTCTTCCACCTGCTCAGCACGCTCTCTACCACTGAACTACATCCCAAGCCTATTGTTCTTGTTGCTTTCACCAAATGCCTGACAAGAAGCAATTTAAAGGTAGAAGAGGCTTCGTGGGCTCACAGTTTGAGGGGATAAGTACACTGGAGGGGAAGGCAGGGTGGTATGTGGGGATCTCTTTGACCACCACAGCCATCAGAGCAGCAAACCACAAGAGGCAAGAAGATAGTTTGGTTCAACATGACTCAGTAGCCGGCGCTGGTTCAGACTTCTGGAGTCTAACCCCAAGTAGTTTGTTTTGGGCATATTTAAGCACAGCACAATCTTGTGAAAATGTTTCTGGTGATAATTAGCTCAATCTGATGTGCATAGCAATGCTTAAGACACAATTCCATCAAAACTCCTTGGAAAGTGTGTGTGACGTTTCCCATAAAGATGGATCCTGTAGACTGACAAGCTCATGGTAAGGGTCTTGGGGAGGACTCAGCACAAAAGTCAACATGTCCTCTCCCAGCCTTCTGCACAGACAACAGCTAATACGTCCCTCTCTTTGAAGGGACAACCTTGTGTTTTAACATTGCTGTATCTTCTGTGCAAAAGCCAGGCGGTGGTGGCGCACGCTTTTAATCCCAGCACTCGGGAGGCAGAGGCAGACAGACCTCTGTGAGTTTGAGGCCAGCCTGGTCTACAAGAGCTATATCCAGGACAGGCTCCAAAGCTACAGAGAAACCCTGTCTCAAAAAAAAAAAAAAAAAAAAAAAAACCAAAACATTGCAGGTTCCCCTGGTGCTTATCTCTGAGCATAAGGACCTTTGTGCCTCCCGCTGAGGAAGGAAGTGTAGACAGAAGTCCCCTTCCACCTATCTTACTAAAACAGGAAGCTGGGCCACAGTGAGGCTATAAAATCCCAAGGCCCACCCCCACCACCCCACTGTGACCTATTTCCTCCAGCTGGGCTCTGCCACCTGATTTCCACAGCATTCTAGAATAGTACCACCAGCTGGGGACCGAATGTTCAAACACAAGAACCTATGAGGACACTTCACATCCAAACTATTACTCTTCCATCCGCAGACTGGACAGTCCACCTAACAATCATGTCACAAGCACAAATGTTTCTGGCAAATTGAATTTATTGGTTACTTGGGGCGATATTAGGGAGCTGAGCTCTTTTCACTGGTCATGGAGAGAATCTACGGCTTGTGACCATTAGAAAGATGACGCTATGGCCCTCTTGTTCTCAGTAGAAGCGTTCACGGCTGTTCCTGGAGTGCAGACTCTTTGCCATGTCACCAGCTCTGCCACCCTCTAACTAAGCTCTTTTCCTGCCTCCTGCTTAGCCAGTCTCTACCCCTTCCATGAATTAGATGAATCCCGGGGGAACCCTCCTGAGCCTTCCTCCTAAATTATCTCAGGGCATCCCAACATCTATTTGTCTAGCAGGTCAGCATCCCATGCAAGCCAACCAATGGGCAGGGTTTGGTGCTGGAGAAATCATAGAAAAGCAAAGATGTGACCCTGTCACCAAACCACACACCTCATTCTCTCTCTCTCTCTTTCCCCCTCTCTCTCTCTCTCAATCCATCAGGAAATCATGGGCACGTCTCCAGTCACAAGCCTTCATGAAGACCTCAGGTATCACCCTACACTAGCAGGACCCATTCCTGGAACCTACACCACCTGCTATGCCCATGAGTAGACCCACGGAGCTTCCTCCCTGTGGCGCCCACCTGCACTATGTGACAGTGCCGTACTACTCCTGTATTGCGGCGCCTGCACTGCAGGACCATTCGCGAGTCTTGGGCAAGGGCCTGGAGATTTAAACACACAAAGACACAGAGACAGAGACACGGGTCATCCTTGAAACAGGAATGCCCCAAGAATGCCCTCTTTATTGTGTACCAGAGCCGCTTATATAGGGATCCTTAACTGATAGCCACGCCCCAGCCAAAACCACCAGAAACCACTCCCCTTCCATCAGGGTCTCGTTCTCAGAGCAGCTGCAGGCTGCTCAGAGCAGAGGAAAACAAGCTGTTTACAAGAAATTCAGGATCTGGGGGTTCACAGCTCCCAACAGCTCCCTCCATCTTTCTATTTGAGTCCAAGGCGGATCCTAAGCAAGCTACCCATGATGGGAATCTCAGGCTAGGACTGGATTGGAACTAAAGATTAGAGACTTCACAATGCTCATGTTCATCTCTTGCTGACCAGGGATCTCAGGGGTGGACTTCAAGGTGATATAAGTCACAACAGCAAAACCATAAAGGAAAGAGAATGGTAAGAACGCTACTTATAAAGGGCATAGCTTAAACTATGTGATCCCATCCCCACCTGCATTAAGAAAAGGCACTTGAAAGTTTTTTAGAGACTAAATATCTGTTGATACCCAAGAGTCCATTTTCTCCTCCCTCAGACCTCTTTACCTCAATTTTCCAGAAAAAAAAAAAATCCCAGGCCTGCACAGCCCACTCATGCTGGTTTAGCATAAATGGATACATTCGGAGAGCTACAGATTCGGCTGACATACAAGGACTACATCCCAATAAATCCAACATCAGTTGAAAATACACCGCATACTTAATCTATATCGTTGCTTAGCGACACAGGTGTTGACTCCCCCACCATAGTTTCTACTGAAGAGTATTTCCTTGCACCGTGATGGGGTTGCCAAATCATGAAGTTGAATCGTTGTGAGTTGGGGGCTGGTGTGTGGACTGATGGAATCAGTACTTACGCAATAAACCTGCTGGAAAAGGACAGGCAGTGTGACAAGTCAGCGGAAAAACGCACGTCAGAACACCCTGGAACAACTGTTCTGGGATCGCTGGATGAGTTCCCCCTACATAAAGTTGTTACTCAGATTACCAGGCCAGATTTGATGAATGTCGAATGCAGAGCAATCAGAAGGTGCAGCTGTAATGTGCCCTGAAAACGCAGTCATGCCTTTGTCCTACTTCCCGGGGTGAAGCAGGACTCTGCAGCGGCTCGCTGCTGCCATCCTGTCCTCAAATGGCCTGGGCTTCTCCTCCCAGCTGTGAGCTACTTCATCCAGTTATGAGGCCGTTAAAAAGGAGCCAGAGAGACCACTCTCGCAGCTGCACTCCCAGGAGGGCCAGGGCCAAACAGGGAAGCAAGTGTACTAGTCTCAGCCGCCTCAAGGACACAAAGCAGGAGGCCTTCCAGGCTTGAACACTGGCGACACTCATCTGGCTTCTGAGTTAGTCAAAGTCCCCAAGCGCTTACCTACCAGATGGTAGAAAAGATAAAGGATCATGTTCTGTGCAGCCAGAAGCTGGGGTGATGGCTCGTCTCGGTGGCCGATCTGTCACACCTGGGAAGAAGCAACCGCACTTAAAGAATTGCCCCCTCTGATTGGGCATGTCTTTGGGACATTTTCTTCATTGTTAATTTCCGCTGTGGACAGTGCCATCCCTAGGCGGGTAAGCAGGAATATGAGGCTGGAATCAAGGCAGTAAAGCCGCGTTCCTTCCGCGGTCTCGGCTTCAGCCCCCAGTTCCTTCTTGAGTTCCTGCACGGGCTTCTCTCAGTGATGAACCCTAACCTGGAAGTCGAATAATCCCTGTCCTCCTCAAGTTGCTTCTGGTCATAAGGTTTATCACAGGCACAGGAAGCAAACGAGAATGCTGAAGGGCAGATTCTTTGCTGGAGGGATCATTAATTTTCTGGTGAGAGTGTGAACAGGGCAACTCAGTTCAGTCTATACAAATAAAAAGACTCACAAGCCCATTGGCCGAGCCATCTCACTTGTAGATGTGCTTGTATGCACATAAAAGGTAGTGGTGCTAGCATATTCATTGCATTGTTGTTTGAATAAGAAAGAAACCAAAAACAACCTAAATGCCCATCACTAAACGAAAGACTGGCCAGATAATGCTAAATATCCAATGAAACCAATATCATTGTTAAAAAGGAGCCCATGTTAAATAGTCAGACATGAAAGTACTTCCATATAATAGCATGCACAGCACCGTGTGTAATGTGCTGCTCTTTGGATGAATTGTATGTTTATGTATGTGCACAGAATGTCTCTGGAACTATTCTGAGGCAGTTGGTTGACTATGATTCCTTCTAGAGAGAAGCTGGTGGCTAGAACAAGGCAAAGGAGAGCCTCTACATTATAACCCTTCTTAGTTTTATTTATTTTACATTTATAATTATATTTATTCTCATTCTACATGCCTGAGTTTTTGTCTCCATGTATCTAAGTGCACCATGTGCATGCAGTACCTCAGAAGACCAAAAGAGGGCGTCAGATCCCCTGGAACTGGAGCTACAGGTGACTGTACCACCATGGAGGTACTGGAGACTGAACCTGGGTCCTCTGCAAAAGCAATGATTATAACTCAATCCTGACCCTTCTTAGGTTAATCAACTTTCTGCCTCTATGACAAGACACCTGTGATAAATCAAATTCAAGCTAGGTGGTGGTGCATGCCTTTAATCCCAGCACTTGGGAGACAGGAGCAGGTGGATCTCTGTGAGTTTGAAGCCAGCCTGGTCTACAGAGCGAGTTCCAGGACAGCTAGGCTGTTACACAAAGAAACACTGTCTCGAAAAAACAAACAAAAAATAAATTTTTTTCCACAAAATATTCTGATTACAGTTTCCTCTCTTAGTCCTTCCTCACACACCCAAATCCACATCCTTTCTCTCTCTCGCATTAGAATACAAACAGGCATCTAAAACTAATAATAAAATAAGATAATTTAGAAAGCAAGCACAGAAGAATAGAACAAAACAAATGGGGGGGAAGAGTCAAAGAAAAAGCACAAGAAACACAGATAGGTACTGAAATACAAACATAGAAAACTTGCAAAACTAAAGTCAGAAGCCATAACATATGAGCAAAAAATCTATGGGAAAATTAATTGATTGGTTGATGATTGATTGATTGATTGATTGATAATGCCCAGACAAAGCATCATGAAACAAAAGCCTCCAAACATTCCACTGAGTTCACCCTGCATTGGCCATCTACTGCTGGGCCAGCACCCTCCCCTTAAGTGTGACCATGAATCTCGGGAGACTCTATTGGAGAAGACTAACTTTCCTTCATAGGAGGTTATCTGTTAGAGACAGCTTCTGGATTAGGGATAGGGGCTTGTGTCTTCTTCCCCCCTTGGTGCTGGGGCTGCATCTGGCCCAGACCTGTGCAGGCCCTGTGCGTGCTACCTCTGTCTCTGTGAGATCAATATGTGTCTGTCCTGTGGTGTCTAGAAGGGCTTGTTTAGTTCAGGTCCTCCGTCCCTTCTGGCTCCTCTTCCACAGAGTTCCCTAAGCCCTGAGAGGAAGGATCTGACGGAGACATCCCGTTTAGGACTAAGCGTTCCAAGGTTTCTCACTCTCTATACATTGTCCAGTTGTGGGTCTCTTTGTTTGTTCCTGTCTGCTTCGGGAAGAAGGTTCTCTGATGATGACAGAGCGAGGCACAAACCTGAGTGCAGAAGAAGGTCGTGAGGAGTCATTTTATTGTTACCTCCTTCAGCAGAACCACAGTATGTGGTTTTCCCCTAGTGCTTGGCCTCTCTTGTCTCGAGTTCTCAGTCATGCAGGCAGTGCTGGGCATGGATTCTACATCGTGGAGTGGGTATAATGCCAATAGGATATCGGTTGGTTACTTAGGCAACTTTTATGCCGCTATTGCTCCACCATGTCTTGCAGGCAGGTCTCTGCTTCTGCCAGGCCTCACTCCCTAGATCCTGGCAGTGCCATGGACTTGCAACCATTTCTAAAATACAAGGGCCTTTGGGAGGCATTTAAGATCTAAACCATAGCATTTTTCAAAATGTGGACCATATTTAAGTATTCATTTTGAAAACTATTCTTTTTAGGAAGAAGGATAAATGGTGCTGGGAAGATATGCTAAGGAGTTTTATTAACTTTCAGAAGCTCAAAATCAGCCTCACATGGCAGGCATCTAGGTGTCAACTGCTCTATTCCTTTCTAGAAACTCCAGAATAAAAACTATTTCCTTTTTTTGTCCAGCTGGGAAGGGGCCTCACACATCCCTTGGCTTGTGGCCACAGCACTCTGACCTCAGCTTCTCAGGCCATATCACTTTCTCACTGATTCTGACTCCCTGGTCCCCTTTAAAGAAGACTGTTGTGACAATATTGGATCTGCTGTAACAGATTCAGGGGTTTGACCATCTTTGGAGGCCACCAGGACTACAGATGGAAACATTTTGAAATAATAGCAGTGACTACAGCCATTCAGTCAGTCCTCTGTGTCTCCCGATGCCACAAACCATGAGTGGGAAATATTGGAGGGCAGGAATCCCATCCATATTGAACAGGCTCAAACTTTTTTTCTCATCATTATTCTCTAAACACAGTAATATATCAGCTATTCACATAAAATTTACATCACATCACATCTGGTATCAGGAGTCATGCAGAGATGTTTTGAAGTGTACAAAGGGCATGTGTGTAGTACATGCAAATACTAAGTCACTTCATGCAAGGGCTGAGGCTGAGGCAGTTCCTGTTGTCTAGTTCCGGCTCTACCACCCGTGTGAGCTAGGATGCCGCTCGCCTGCACAGATCAGAGTCACCCCTTTACAATCCAACCCGTCCCCTGAATTTCCCACTTCATTTTCCAGCGTGGGATTCAGACCATGAAATTTCTTCTTAAGTTCTCTAGAGAGTCCATCGCAAGGTTTGGAATGCGGCTGTGGGCTGCAGATTCCCGGAGAACACCCAGGACCATGTCTGGTGGTAGCATCCAGGGAGCCCAGAGGGTTTACCCAGGACTCTGAGACAGGGAGAGCCAGAGGTCATAAAGAGTAGGTGGACCCACTCGTGGAGGCAGGAAGCTAAGTCATATTGAGAGCTGTAAATATTGACTCCGTGGGACTGAAGCCAAGCGGAAGTGCTCGTGGCCATTCTGACACTGGGTATCAAGTCAGCGATGACTGGAACCTAATGCGATGTGAAAACCCCTGGAAGAGACGCTGTAAGTCATGGTCGCAACCAGCCAGGGTCTGCCTGCTGCCCGAGCTGCCGAAACCTCCCTGCCGCCGCTGCCTCTCTCCCTCACCCACCTTGTCTGGGCCAAATCATTCCCCACCAAAACTTACAGAAGCAGCATCGGGGCCAATGTTCCCAAGACAATAAAGAGACTTTGACACACCCTGCAAGTGAAAGGCTAAAATTAGTAACAGGCTCCTAGAGTCTCTATCAAGACTGAAAATCTGTATCTAATTCCACTTAAAGAAATATGGCATTGGGTGGGTAGTAGTACATATAGCTCAAAGGTATGTATACATTTATTGCTAAAATTCCTTCCCTGGGGGAGAGATAAACACCACCTACCTATCACCCCTAAGGTCCCAATGACAAAACAATGTTTACTTCCACCAAACTTCACCCCTGGGAAACCAATGAGTCTATTGGGCTGCGGAGCAGTGGGTGAGAGGTCTTGGGCAGAAGTGTGGCTGCCTCTAAAGCAACCATACTGGAAGACGCAGCTGCACCCAGCAGGGATGATGGCTTCCCATGACTGAGAACATGGAGCCCCTCCCTCATCCTTCTCCACCTACATACTCTAGGCCCTCCCAGAGAAAGCCACTCAAAATTGAGACAGAATTTACATATAGTTGATTGAAGCAGGTGACTGGACACTCACATGAGGGTCCCCTGACCCTCCCTACCACTTCCTTGCAAGAAGGAAGTCAAGAAGCAACAACAATCTTTGGCAAGCAGGCCCAGCTGGACTCCAGAAGATGGTGACGCTTTGCCTCCGAGGATAGTCCTGTACAGCTAGCTGCATAACGTGCGCCAGAACAGCTTGCTAGGTCAACCCAAACCAACGAGGAAACAGAACAGCCCACAGAGCAGCATTGCTATCCTCCACAAAGTAAGGTAAGTTCTTCTACATGCTGGGGTGGAAAAGTTAAGTAACTCATAGATTTTGTAATAAGTGGCAAAGCTGAGGTTTGAATCTGAGCTGCGCGGTGAGAAGGCGGGGGCCATCCACGGTTGAGCTGGGGTGTCACTGTTGTGCTGGGGTGTTTCGTCAAGTGGGAAAAGCGAGTTACTAGATGACGCAATAGATGGATTGACTTCTCTGAATAGTCTTTTGTATTTGTTGTGGTACGCGTATTCCTCTGTGTAGGACTGCCGTTACTAGACGAAAACAGACAAACTATACATACTAATGGGGCCTTGGTGTGATGTTTCAATATATGCTTGCAAAATCCGCTGGTATTCCACGGGCTGCCTTTATTTGATGTGACTAGAGCTTTTCCTGTACAGACAGCATTTACATGCCTTAAATACATATAACTTTAAAAATCCCATTCAGAAAGAAAAGGCAACATATGCTCACACAAAAACACACACACAACTATTCCTAGTAGTGTTATTCCCAAAAGCCCAAGGGTTTCTTTAAAAAAAAAAAAAGTCATCAAAGAACCTGAATGGCTAAATAAAACATGTGTTGGCAGAGGATGTGCAGCTCAAGATCTCCAGGGTGCGGGCTAGTTTTCCGTCAACAGGACATAAGCTAGCATCATTTTAGAAGAAGAAACCTAAACTGAGAAAATGAACCCGCTCGATTGGCCTGTGGGCAATGTTCTTGATTGCATGCTCTTGATTGATGACTGATGTGGGAGGGCTCAGCTCACTGTGGGCAGTGCCACTCCTGAGCAGGTGGTCCTGGGTGATATAAGAAGGCAGGTCCTCCCCACCTCCCTCCCTACCCACCCAACTGATGTGGGATTCCCCTCTGTATGCTGTGAATATGTTTTATTGCCATTGGTTAATAAAGAAGCTGCTTTCAGCCAATGACTTAACAAAGCAAAGCTAGACAGAAAATCTGAACAGAGATGTAGAGAGAGAGTAGGTGGAGTCGAGGAGATGCCATGTAATCCCCGAAGGAGAAAGATGCCCAGGAACCTAACCAGTAAACCACGAGCCTCATAGTAAAATATAAAATACTAGAAATGGGTTAATTCAAGATGTAATAGCTAGCTAGGAATATGCTAGAGTCATTGGCCAAGCAGTGTTGCAATTAATATCGTTTCTGTGTGATTATTTCAGGTCTGGTGGCTGGGACCGAACAAGCAGTCTCTGTCCATAGAACCCAATATCATAGTCTCATTGCCTCAAGAAAGAAAGGAAGGGAGGGAGAGAGAAAGAGAGGGAGGAAGGGAATGGAGGGAGGAAAAGGAAGGAAGGAATCAAAACAAACTAAAAAGAAGAAAGCAAGCAGGTTGTAAGTAGAGTTCCTCCACGGTTTCTGCCTCAACTCCTGCCTTCGGGTCCCTGCCCTGCTTGAGTTCCACCCTGTTCCCTCTCTGACGGACTGTTACCTGGAAGCGTGAAATGCAATAAAGTTGCTTTTGGACATGGCGCTTCATCGCTGCCATAGAAACGCTGACTAGGATATCCAGTGCACACCTAGAAACTTGCATGATCCCTGTCTTGCTACGGCTCTGAGCAACCTCAGTTCACAATTATTTTCTTATTAAGTCAGGAACGTCTGTCTTTTCTCATCGAGGTTGTATGTCATCGTTTCTCTTTGGCTTATCTAGCCCAACAGTACTTTAGAGTCCTTAAGTAAAACATTAACAGTACAATACCATGCTGGTTGGTCCAACAACAGAACATTTACTGAATGACTAATGAGTGGGCAGTATGTACTGCACGGGTATGCTGAGCAAAGAAAAGATTCATAGCCTAGGTAGAATGGAGCTGGATGCTATGAGACTTCATCACACAACAATGAGGCTATACAATTTTAAACTCATGAATTGGGAATGGAGTTATGGATGGCTCAGCAGTTAAGAGTACTGGCTGTATCACAGTTAATAAAACCTGGAGACAGAAATTGGGGTTCAACCTGAAGGTCAGTCAAACAGCCAGTCACTGGCTTCTACCTCTCCCTCAGTCCAAAATGGCTATCCTGCCTCCAGGAATCTCTGAATGAGACTGACTGAGAGCTGTTTCCTCCCGTCTTATATTCCTCTCTAGGGCTAGGATTAAAGGCGTGCACCACAACTGCCTGGTTTCTATGGCAAATTAGTGTGCCTACTGGGATTAAAGGTGTGTCACCACTGCCTGGTCTGTAAGGCTGTTTTACTCTCTGATCTTCAGGCAAGCTTTTTTATTTATTAAAATACAAATGAAATAGCAGTACAACTGGCTATTCTTCCAGAGGACCCAGGTTCAAGTCCCAGTACCCACATCATGGCTCATAATCTTCTTCTGACTCCAGTCCTGAGGGGTCTGATGCCCTCTTCTGACTGCAGGAGCCCTCACATATGTGGTACACAGACATAAAGGCAGGCAAAATACCCACATCCACAAAATAACAAAAATCAAAAAAAAACTCATGAATTGCTTATTTCTGGAACTTTTCATTTGTTACTTTGGACTAGGGCTAACCTCTAGTAACTAAACAGAGTAAAAGAAACCTCAGTTAAGGGGGTCTACTGTTTTCACACTAGAAATAACATTTGCTAGTAAAAAGGAGTGAAGTAACAAAACATTCCACAGGGAGGCCTGCGAAGACATCAAGCTCAGTGAAAGGAGGCACATTTTATATAGTCCATTTGTCTGAAACGTCCCAAGCAAGTGAAGCCGTAAAAGCAGACGGGAGCTTGATGCTCGTCTGGACTGAAAACTTGCGAGAGAGAGAAGAGTGACAGCCGAGGCCACAGCAATCTGCCCGTGTGAACAAGTGACTGTGGCCACGGTGCGACAGCTCCGAGAAGAAAGCCAAACCGCTGCGTGGGTGAATCCTGAGGCTTATGAACTATGCCTCAGTAAAGCCAGTGTCAGGCTAAAAATGGTCACCTCCAGCTTTGTCTTCCTCCCTCGTTCTCTACATGCTGTCACACGGGATGAGGCGAGAGGCCGGGAATCATTAGGAACCAAGAAGAGACGGTTTTATCGTGCTCAGCTTTGGCATAGCCTCTACAGTAACCTCTGTTGGAAAACTTGCTATGGGCTTAGCCTTGAAGCTCAAAGCCACAGTCCAGTGCTCCAGGGACCAGCAGATCCCTGTGACACAAAACCAGGGCTGACTGAATGGCCTTCTTGGGTGGGCTCCTGAGTGAACGCCACAGTTGTTCACCGTGTGAATGACCTATTTAAAACAGACCCGCTTCCGAATTTTCTCAGAGCTTTTTAACCGAGGCTCCTGCAATCTTTAGGGGTTGCGGGAAAAAAACAAAAGAAATATCAAATTAAATCTATCCCATAATTGGTAGGAAAGCATAATTTGGGGCTTTGTCACATTGCTGTGTAGAGTGATATCGTAATCGAAATGATTCCCAGTGAGAGGCGTCTCGGGCACGCTGGCTTGTTCTAAGAACAAAACGGACCAGACTGGCACCTGCTGCCAAGCCTGACCACCTGAGTTTGAGCCCCAGGACCTGCATAGTGGAAGGAGAGAACAGACTCCTGCATGACGTCATCTGGCCTACACAGACACACACTAAATGATTAGTAAATCAATACATGGAGTTTTAAAAAGAGAATAAAACACAGTTGTCACATATTTGGTTCTGATCAGAATCACTCCAGATCCCTCTCTGTATTGCACAAGCCATCCCAACACAGTGGCGTGTGTAATCACCAGCGATGTGTAAGAGTTGACACAAGACACAAAACCTACTTGGCTTCAGTTCGGGGGGATAATGTGAAGCTAGAAAAGTTCATTACAGCACAAAAGGACCAAACTCTCTGGCTTCTTTCCTTGTTGCTGTGATAAAATACATTGGCAAAAGCGACTTAAGGGAGAAAGGATTGATTCGACTCACAGCTGCAGGCCCCCGTCCATCAGAGCAGGGATGTAGCAGCGGCAGGGACTTGAGAGAACTGGCCACATTACCCACAGTCAAGAGCAGCGAGCAGTGTGTTAGTTAGCGCGTGTGTGACGCTCTGCTCCCTGCCTCCTCTCATTCATCTCAGGATGCAGCCCTGAAATGCGCTGCTCGCCCTGAGTATGGATCTTCCCATCTCACTTAATCCCATCAAGAAAATCCTCTCAGGCAAGCTCGGGGGTGGGGGTGTTTCCCATGGGACTTTGTCTGGCTGACACCAACCACCACAACAAAGAAGCTAGAGGGCCCAAATGGCCTCCCAAGTTATCAACTGCTCTCAGAAAAGGTCCCTGATGTGCAGTGTCCAGGCCTTGTTCAGAGACCTGTCCATCCTTCGTGTCCCACCAGAACACCCAGCTTCTGTCACTACTCATGACAAACTGTTCTGCAGGACCACACGGAAGAAAGCGACGCTAGAGATAGATATGTGGCCCCTGCTTCCAGCCATCGCCTGTGACGAGAGAGTCTCTCCCGCCACCATCCCCCCCCCCAACAGAACCCGGCTGAGTGCTCGTAAGAGCAGGTGTGCTTGAACAACGTCACTGTGCGTGGCATCAGGAAACAATCCCACAGTTGGGCATATTTATTACTAAATATAGCCTGGCTTTTTGCCTCTGGTATTGTTTAATGCCAGCTGAGTCTTTTTTTAAAAAATACGTTTGGATAGGAACTGCGTAGAACTGATGGAAACCCAGAATAACCATGACCAAAAGGAATAAATTACACTCTATTTATTGCTTTTGTGAAAGTCCGGGCTGCTGTTTGGATTGCTGATGACGTCTGTGAGGGCACGGACTCCTACTGCCTCTGTGCTTTTCTCATCCTCAGTGTTAGACTTTCAGGCGAGGGTTCACCTGCGCATCAATCAAAGTTTCCACCAGCAGCAGCTGCAGAGAAACAGACAAGAAAGGACATGTCCCTTCCTGCGCGAGTGTCACGTGGCTCATCTATTGCTTTGGCTCAGCCTTTGTTGACTAAAAGGTACCCATACATCCTCGCAAAGGAGGCTGAGGAGCCAGGGCTTAATTTGGAAGTCACAAGTCCATCTACAAACTGAAAAATGGTGGCTGTAGGTGGCCAGTTAGTGGGGGCTGGATGCCAGGAATGCAGCTAATGACTGGAGAGAAACAGCATCTACTTGGAGATGACCCCATTTCTCTTTCCTCTTGCTATGCCCATTCCTTGCCACCCACTTGTTTTGACCAATGGGATCTCAGCAGAGGTGGTACGGGTCACTTTCAGGCAGAGTCTATAAAGGCAGATGTGTGGCTCTTGGTCTCTTCCTCTTCGTGAAACCAGGAAGGGATCCAGCAAGGTGGCAGACAGTCTCTATCAATCTCAGTGCTACAAGATCCAGTAAGATGGCAGGCCATCTCTATCAAGCTCAGAGCTGCAAAGTGGGCAGAGCCGCACTGACCTGGAACAGTCACCGGCAAGAAAGATTGATAGATTATGTTGCCTTAGTCTGGTTATTGGTACGTCCATGGCATGCTCAAGCCTAGCCTGGTAGGAACAGTACCACATCTTTTGCCAGCCGACTAATAGTAGAATCTTTGTTCAAAACATGCACCCCTTTGCCATTAGCACAGTAGTAGTGAGGGCTTCCTGTGGTGGTTTGAAATCGGGGGTGGGCTTCACATCAGGCCCAGTCTCCTCAGTCTCTGGCTCTCTCTCTCTGCCTGTGGATTAGGCTGTGAAGCCGCCTGTCTGCTCCCCGCCATGATGATCAATGGCTAACCCTCTACAACTGTGAGCAAGTCCCCAGTTCAGTGCTTCATGTTATGAGTTGCCTTGGTGGTGGTGTCCCTTCACAGCAATAGGACACTGACTAAGACACCGCCCATCACTGAACATTTACAATGAGCCCAATGACTTTATTAACACAAGGAAAATCTTCTCAGCCTCAACTGGAGGATGTTTCCCATGGTTTTCCTTCAGAGTTGACCATACACATGCACACAACTTACTGTTACTTGAGACAATGTTGTCTGATGAAGTTTTACATAAAGCAAGGAACTTTAGGGAACTAAACTCTGTCCATTTAAATGTTTTCTAAGTTTACATTTTTCACAGATGGAGAACCAAAAACACAATAATCCCAAAAATTAGGAAATGCCATAATGGTAACGATGTGGCTGACAATATTCTACCTCCCATGAGAGGGACAAAATCAGCCAAACTGATTTCTTAACTGATCGTTCTTTTTCTATTTCTGCTCTGTAATCTTTGTGGCGCCTTCCTCATGGTCACAGGGAGGCTGCCATAGCCCCAACCACCATCTGCACATCAGAAGACAATGTTTTGCAAAAGAATAATGGAGAAAAGCTAAAAAATAAATCTTAGGGCTGGAGAAATGGCTCAGAGGTTAAGAGCACTGCCTGCTCTTCTAAAGGTCCTGAGTTCAATTCCCAGCAACCACATGGTGGCTCACAACCATCTGTAATGACATCTGGTGCCCTCTTCTGACATGCAGGCAGAGTACTGAGAATACTGTATGCATAATAAATAAATAAATATTTAAAAAAATAAATCTTAACAAAATTAACAACATTTATACCTGTGTCGTGGCATTATGGATAATTTTCATTTCCTTTTCTTGTCAGTAAATTTTGTTCTTTCACATTTTCATGCATACACACTCGCTGCCCCTCACCTCTTCCATTTCACCTCTCACCCCTACCAGTTTTCGGCTCCTCCCTATAAATCTCTAAATCTCTTCTCCTTATTTATTTGTTTATTATTTTTCGACAGGGTTTCTCTGTGTAGCCCTGGCTGTCCTGGAACTCACTTTGTAGCCCAGGCTGGCCTCAGACTCACAGAACTCCGTCTGCCTCTGCCTCCCGAGTGCTGGGATTAAAGGTGTGCACCACCACCGCCAGGCTTACATCTATCTGTTTTCTTTTGGTTTTTGTTTGTTTTTATCTCTTTATCCTGTTTACTAGTTTTGGCTTCATGTCCCACAGGGTTTGGTCAGGGTAGCCACTGTGATACTGAGTTTGGATCTAGCCATCAGGGCCTGGGGGCTGACCAGTGGGTGCCCACTGAATACCATCCTTCCCCCTTTCCCTGACCTGTTGGTAGCCAACAGATTAGCAGTCTATGGTAGAACCCATGAGTCCCTAATCTTCATATTCTTCTTGGGTACAAATGTAGTCCTTCAAGGATAAGAGTATTTACATTAGGTGAGTCAAGCTAAGGGATCAGCTGTGTAACTGTTGCTTCAGGCACACCCTGACCAGTTCATTCTGTGCAGAAAGTTCCAAAGAGTTATTGGGTGTTTTGTTGTTGTTGTTGTTGTTGTTGTTTACTGATCTTTTCTCTGATGAAAGGGTGGGTACCAGGAACAAGGGGAAAGATACTTTTTTGAAATATCAGTTTTAAATTGAAACCATTTATGCAATTTTTGATTCCCAGAGACAATTTTCCAGTTAGCCTAAAAGTTCTCCGGAGGCTAGCTGACGGCAATAAAGTTAGATAAAAGTAAAACCTAGGACTGGAGAGGCAGATCAATGATTAACAACACTGGCTGCTCTTGTGGAGAACCCATGTTCTGTTCCCAGTATCTCCATGGCGGTTCACAGCCATCTGTAACTCCAGCTCCGGGTGACCCAACACTTCTGTGGCCACCAGGCACAAATGTGATGCACATACATGTATATGTAGGCAAAACTAATACACATACAATAAAAATAAGTTAATAAATGAATCTTTGTGCTCACTTCAGCAACTCATAGACTGACTAAACCTTGGAACCACACAGAGAAGAGCATGTCTCCTCTGGAAGGATGATGCAAAAAATTCCATAAAACATTCCATTAGAAAAAACAATCATTTCCACTCAGCATCAGAGGGAAAACTGAAGAACCCGGGACTGTGGCAGGTCCCTGCACCTGTAGTACCAACTACTTAGGAGCCTGAGGCAGGAGCATGGTCTGAAACTCCAGAGCTGAGGACAGTTTAGGCTAAGAAGATGCTCCACAGTTAAAAGCCTGTACCTATAGAGCATCCATCACCTCCAGGTTCCCAGCGCCCGCATCCAGAGGCTCAGAGCTGCTTGTAACTCTGTCTCCTGGGGCATCTGGCACCCTCTTCTGGCCTCCATGGGTACTGAATTCACACACACACACACACACACACACACACACACACACACACACACCCATACCCATAACTAAAAATTAAAAAAAAATCTCTACACATAAAAAAAAAAGCTCCAAAGAGAAAATAGCATCCCCATCACTAAGACTCTCTAAAGCCATTTTCTCAGTTATTCATGAGACTCTCACCATGAAAGGCTCCCAGGACTGGGTTGTCACTGCCTGGTACGTGTGAGCTATGGTGGAAGAGAAATGAGATCTTGACTGCCTGAGTCACCAGCGGCTTTGAGATTATCCTGGCCCGGGAAGAGTCACACAGAGAAAGAACACCGAATGGGACACCAGCCTGGCTTGAGTCTGCCCTTGGGGTTGGCATTTGTTGCTGCTGCTGCTGCTGCTGGAAAAAGAAGTCTGGAACTCCATAGAACCCTCTGCGGAGAGAAAGCTCCACAGGACCAGAATGGTGATTACAAGCCGAGGGCGCTTTCCCGAGGAGAAACCCTTCAGCAGTTTCAAAGAGAACTACAGTGCGACCTGACTGGAAGGGACTCTCGGTTACTCCTGGCAGTGCTTCCTGAACCACAGGTCTCTGGTTCTGTTTGGCAGTGTGCAAACAAAGGAAGCTGCAGCTGAGGAAATGAGCGTCTGTCATGAGGCTAGAGCTGCATTGCCGGGGACCTGAGAGAAAAGGGAACCCTCGTCTGTGGGAAGCATACTCAATATCTGTCACCACCGCAAGATGGTAGAAACAAATGAACCAATGTCGTATGAACATTGGAATGAATCCATTCCCCCAAATCCACAGGATGAAATGGATCGGCGGAGCAATGGCGCTAAGAGATTTGTCCTTTGGGAGGTGTCTATGTGTAAAGATGGTCAAGATGTGTAACAGGAGGAGCAGGCTGCTTGTCGTTCCAGCCCCCCTGCTACCTTACACCCAAAATAACCACACAGAAACTGTATTCATTTAAACACTGCCTGGCCCATTGTCTCTAGCCTGTTATTGGCTAACTCTCACATATTAGTTTAACCCATCTCCATTAATGTGTATCACCACTTGACTGTGGCTTACTGGCATGAATCTAACCAGCACCTGTCTCAGGCAGGAGAACCATGGTGTCTGCCACACTGCCCTTCTTCCCAGCATTCAGTTCGGTGTACTCCACCAAGGCAGTTTCTTTATTAAACCAATGAAAGCAACACATAGACAGAAGGACCTCCTACACCAGAATGGGGGCCCCAGAAGAGGATCTGTGTCCTTTCAGGAGCTGTGAAGACCAGTTTGACCTTCCATCATGGTGGACACAGTAAGATGTCCTCTGTGAATCTGGAAGAACTCACACCAGATACCAAATCTTCCAGCAGTTTGTTATTGAGCTTCCGGCCTCTGTAGCAGAGAGAAATGTTTTGTGTTGTATATAGGCCACCCAGCTTACGGTGTCTTGTTACAACAGCTTGTGAGAGGATGATCCCAGTGCCCTACAGGTATTTGTGAGGATTACATACCAAGTCTACAGTAAATGCTTGCCCCGTCCTCTTTGTTTACTTGCCCAGTCCTACCTGCCCACAGATGCCTTTTATCTTTGCATGCAGACAGAGAGAAGTACCGCAAACATTCATGCTTGAAAATCCCATTTGGTATTAGCTTTATTTTTAAATGTGTCGTCAAGACGATGTGTGCTGTCACTTTGCAGCAAACTGTAACCTCAAAATATATTTACACCCTCCGTCCTTGGATTCGTTTGTGGCAGTTTTTCTCACAGCTATTGTAATACCCAGAGTTTTGAAGTCTTTCTTAGTCCTGGTCCACTTCTGGATGTAGTCCCCTTGGGGCAGCGCCTGCACTGCGCATTAACCGGATGTAGTAGCATCTATAACTACAGCACTTAGGAGACAGAGACAGGAGAAACAGGGGCTCAGTGTCATCTTTGGCTATACAGCAAGTTCCAGGCCACCCTGAGTTACACGAAACCAACCTAAAATGAAAAAGGATTTCAAAGGTTTGCATGGCTTTTCTGGGAAGCTTGGCAATTGCTGGTTAAACGCTTAGACATTTTTCTTTAAAGAAAGGAGCTGAAGCTGAGGCCTGCCAAGCTGCTGAAGATGTAGCCCTATTTCTTGATCTACATCTAAATACTGTGGCTGCATTTGACTTCTAGAGAAGATCACCTTCAGATACACTTCTAGATAGAACTTCATGCTTAGCACTATTGTTTTCACAATCCATGCAAATAGCATTTATCTGTTCACAATTTTCATACATGATTTTATGGTCTGAAAAGTAAGCGTAGAGAGCTATTTGGCTTTGGATTTAAGTAAATGGTTTGGCTTGATTATTTTGAAAGTAGAACATCAAATTCTTCACTACCGGAAGGAAGCTCATCTAAAATCCAGGCGAGATTTCTGTGGCACTGCACTTCACTGCAAGGAAAGTATCTATCTGGTCGCCAGTCAGAAAGGCTCAAGAAAGTGGCAGGGTCTGAGCACAGTGGTACACTCCTGAGGTTCCAACACATGCAACGTGGGAGCAGAAGACGTGGGCATTCAGGGCATCTCTGGCTATAGGGATGTGGGAGCAGAAGGC
>PVIU01004863.1:0-121103 GCA_004026605.1 Ondatra zibethicus | reverse complement strand
CATGCCAGTACTTACCACTGATGCTGAGTCAGAAACAGGTATCCCAAAATCCCTTTCCAATGAGCCTCCCTCAGAAACCATGGAGGAAATAGAGCACACATGCCCACAGCCTCGACTGGTAAGTAAAGACAAAGGATGGAAATGTATGCGTGGCTATGGCACAAAAGAGTTCCTTCTGTGCCCGCAGCCAGCGAGGAAAAAACGATGCTTACAGGATTTTCATGTAAATGAGAATGGAGCGGCAGCCTAATCCTTCTCAGCTGTTTATACTTAGCTCCTATACCGGACACAGTTCTCAGCTTACAAGGCATTATTGTATTGGCTGGGTAGGAAACGGGCTTCTCGGGATATGTTGTGTTTTGGGGGCTTTGGAGGAGAAAGAATGATCTTTTCTCCCCCTTGTAGGTGCATTGTCATCTAGAGGCAAAAATTCTACAGTACAGTTTTTAAAATGGTTTGGTTCTTCACAAACCTTGGACTGCTTCCCTGGTGAAGTTCTAAATTCTAGCTTGGGAATGATCTGTCGTCCTCGACTGATTTCTTTCTTTCTTCTCTTTTCTTTTTCTTCTTTTTATATCTAATGTCCGTTTTGGAAAATATTAAAACGACATGGACGCACAACTCCCTCATTCCTTTGATATTTTCAAAATAAATAGTCCATCGAGGATGCATATAGAAATAATTTGGATTTAAAATGAAGCGTGAACCTTTTCGGAGGGTACTGGAGGTTTCTAGTCAGGCACTGGCAACCTGGAGACACTACATTTATTTAGAATGGGGTTGTATGCCTTTAAGAATGAAAGTACGGAAACAGGGTACGAGCTTCCTTCTCAGTAACTGCAGCCCCACTGATCAGCTTCTTTGCCACTGGTTCTGATCCCTTAGATAAATGGGGAAGTTTCTTCTCAAACACTTTAGCAAAGTAGCCTCAAGGAATTAAAAACATGTCAAATGGGTTGTGGGTTTCTTGTGGCTTGAAGTCCTATAGCACTTGGGGAAACTGCTCTTTGAACCCCCAATCCAAGATGCACACAGGAGTTATCCTTTCTTCAGTGATTCCCCCAAGTTAAAACGTAAAATGTTTTGATTGGCTGTGGAGCCTAGAGACTAGGGAGATGGTTTTTTAAAAGGATATTTTTATGTAGAATTTTCTGTGAGCCCTCCCCCCCATAATCTGGACTTATAGATTTCAATGCTAGCCCATTATGAAAGTGTTATTTCTTTAAATAAGGGTTTAAAGGCAGGCTTGGATCAACTTTCTGAAATCAGAAAAACAGGGGACGCTATAGAAGAGCAGTTTTTATGTTTTGAAGCACATGTTTTGGTAGTTTAGTATTAGCAGCTTCTTATCTCTTTATCCAGCGACTGGATGACATGTCTCCTGCAGCATCTGTGCACTTATGTCATGTAAATTGTTATGATAACTTGCTTACTAAAGGATTCCTCTGAGCCACTAAACAATTTATGCTTTAGCGCTGGGAAAAAAAAATGACCAGTAAAGGCCTGTTACAAAATCTCCCAGAATATATATATTATATAGACATATAAATATGTATTTAAGTAAATGCAGTACACAAACTTGAAACCATAGATGTTTGAACAGAGAGGGTGGTGGAGAGAAATGCATGATCCAAGACCAGTTCTGCTCCTTCTTTTCTTCCCCTTTCATCTCTTAGCTACTCTGCTCCATGGTTTGCTGGCCTGAGAGAGGTGGGCACAGATAATCAGGTTCCATTTGCTTTTCCACATTCTCTTTTCACAGTTTCTCTCAGGCACCACATCTTCACCTTCCACCCTTCTTCAGAAATAAGGAATTGAGAGAATTCCTTCAGAGAATATAAGTAACTTCTTTTGACACATTGAAGGATCTCCACTAGGCACTAAGCCCAGAACAATATACCTGAAGAGTATAAGCTCATTCCTGTAGAACATACTCTTCAAGGGAGATACAGTCTCTTCTGTCTTTTTGGTGGGGGTGGTGTGATGTGGACACAGCAGAGGTATGAGAGGCAGGTACCAAAACTGAGCTGTTGAAATAATTGTTTTGATCTACTTTGATAAAAAGTTTCCATGGGCTGCTGAAATTGACTGTTTAAATACTAGCTTAAACTAAGTTTTATGAAAATTCTTTTTTTTTTCTTAGGAGCAAACTTTGATCACTGTAGAGTTAGTTTGTTATGTTCTTGTTTGTTGTTTTTGTTTTTCGAGACAGGGTTTCTCTGTTTAACAGCCCTAGCTGTCCTGGAAGTAGCTCTTTAAGACCAGGCTGGCCTCGAATTCACAGAGATCCGCCTGCCTCTGCCTCCTGAGTGCTGGGATTAAAGGCATGTGCCACCACCAACTGGCTAGTTTGCTATGTTCTACATTTTCATTTAATTATCACAACTAACTTCCTTCACCTGGGATTTTATTTCAGTAACTAAGGCGCATGCTAACTACTTGATGAGATTTTTTTTGACGACGAGGAGTAAATGGGAAATTACCATTTCGTGTTACCTAGCTCTCTCTGTTGATCATGAAGCACTGCTAATAACTCTGTCATCCAAAATGCTATAAAGTCTGTGTTTCTCCATTCACTCCATTCATCCATGACCCCTGATCATATGTGGGTCACTCATGATACATCTGTCAACAGGGTGTGGATATTGAGTTGCGTTAAGTATCTTTGGAAAGTTCATGAATGATTTGAGGGAGGCCTGCTTAGGAATGAAACTCCATACTCAAATTCCCCCAGTCATCAAAAGGAAGACAGAAGCTGGCATCTCCTGAATAAACAAGGTTTTAAAGGGATTCATATTATTTTAGGTGCAAATCTGTATTGATGCTGTTGAATCATACTTCAAGGTGATTTTTTTTCCTTTTTCAAGATAGGATTTCTCTGTGTAGCTTTGAAGCCTGTACTGGAACTTACTCTGTAGACCAGGCTGGCCTCAAACTCACAGAGATCCACCTGTCCCTGCCTCCCAAGTGCTGGGATTAAAGGCGTGTGCCACCACCACCTGACTCAAGGTGAAATTTTTCTGAAGGGAGAAACACATAGTCTTCCAAGCTGCTTTAGTCCACATTGCAGAAAAATTCAAAAGGAAAAGACTAAAGAGAATAAATTAGTATTGCTGAAGAAATTATAACAGTAATCACCGAGCTGGGCAGTAGTTAGTGGCGCACACCTTTAATCCCAGCACTCAGGAGGCAGAGGCAGGTGGATCTCTGTGAGTTTGAGGCCAGCCTGGTCTACAGAGCTAGTTCCAGGACAGGCTACAAAACTACAGAGAAACCCTGTCTAGAAAAACCGGCCTGGTCTACAGAGCTAGTTCCAGGACAGGCTACAAAACTACAGAGAAACCCTGTCTAGAAAAAAAAAAAAAGTAATCACTGAAATTTATTTCACTTTTGTGGCAGTTTATATTTCAGGAGTATAACCTTATTGCCCTTATTACCATAGTATACAGTTGGAGATGTTTCTAAGAATTTTTCATTATTATATTTGTTCTTCACTGGTTTTCTGCTCTTTAATGTTTTCTGCTAAAATATGATGTAAGGTGACTCAGAAGCTTGGACATGAAGAAGAAAAACTGAGTGGCCTTAGGTGATATGATGTAACAACTGTCCTTGGAAACCTAACTCCTAAGGGAGGATCACTTCTTTCAGGCATGGACTGTCCTCAAGTCTCCCCAGCCCTCTGACTATGCCTAGACAAATCCTCTGGGGCCAGCAGGGGCTCTATAAACCCTTCCTAACAAGGACCAGCTGTCCTAAAAGCTGTCTGCTTGAGGAGTTAGTTAATGACCTTGGTCAAGTTCTTCTAGGGGTACATTCTGATGGCAGAAGGAAGCTGTAATTCTAGCCTGCAATAGTCACTTCCATGAAGATGGATGTGGCACTGATCAGCTTAGAAGGCTTTGGAAATAAAAAAATAAGGGCTGGTTCAATATGCCATGTTAGCAGGAGTTCATTTGGGGTTTTACTTCAAAGTGGAGTAGTGCCAAGAGACTGCTGTCTTGCAGAAGGTGCATTATGCCAGTTGGGATGTAGATACTCACCCACTGGTACTCAAAAAGATGACTGGTCTGCCAGCTATCAGTATATTTCCTTTACTAGGATCATCATCTATTTAGCCACTTAGAGTAGCATGAATTTTAAGAGCAAGAGGCTTTTAATGTGCTGTATTGGTGCAAATAAATGAACATAAGCTTCCTTAGTTATTTACTCTGGCCAACTGGAATTCTGCCCAAGGTTATAGTTAGACATCTTCCTTCTGCATCCCTGTACAAATGCAACATTCATTTCTTACATATTGATAATAGTCAGGTGTATTGCCCATGGAATCAATGAATTTATTCCTCTCACTATTCTTCCAAGCACCCATTTGTCTAATGCTAAACCCCTTATGGGAAAAAAAGCTTAAGTCAAATAAAAGATCAGTACTTTGCTTTATTTTGGTGTTTGGGCATATAGAAATCAAAAGGATGCATAGGTCATCATTCAGACAGTTGGGATTTAAAGCATCCAAATGATACAGGACTTTAGAAAGTAACTGGGATAAACCTCAATCCCTTACAAAGCAAATTCACAGCCAGTCAAGGGCCGGCAACTTCTAAATACAGCAATTTACCAGGTGATGTGGAGAGAAATAAGTGACTCCAGGTTCCCACCTTTAAAGACCACTTCCACTTAATATAAGACAGTAGTCTGGTATGTGAATGCATGCCAGGATGCTGAAATCCCTTAAAATAACATTTTTGTAAGTGTGTCTTTAATATATTAAGCTCTCATTTAAAAAAATTTTTTTTGAAGATGAATTTGTTCATTATGTATAGTATTCTGTCTGCATGTGTTCTTACAGACCAGAAAGGGGCACCAAATCTCATTATAGGTGGTTGTGAGTCACCATGTGGGTGATGGGAATTGAACTCAGAACCTCTGGAAGAGCAGTCCCATGCTCCTAACCTCTGAGCCATCCCTGCAGTCCTTGGTTGGCCTTTCTTAAAAGCTATATTTTATCCATTGAGCAGTACTTCCCAGCAGGGAAGTCTCTTTTAACCTTATCCCCAAGTTAAGAAAAGTCCCACCATTTGAGGGAAAGATTTTATTTCCTGATTCTCTTTTCTAAGCCGTAACTATATTTTGGAACAAGAAAGGAAAAAGTCTGGAGCTAAGACAATGACTCAGTTGGTAAAGAGCTTGTCTTGCAAACATGAAGACCTGAGTTTGATACCTAGCACCCATGTAAAAGCTAGGCATGGTAGCACACATCTATAATCCGAGCACTGGGAAGGTGGAGGTAGGAGGACCCCCTAGACTTGCTGGCTAGCCACTCTTGCTGAACTGGTTGGTAATTTTCAGGTTTGGTAAGAGACTTTATCTCAAAATATAATGTGGAGGGCAATTGAGGAGGACACCCAATGTTAATATGTGGCCTCCATACCTGCAAGTGTACCCTTACATACACACACACACACACACAGACACACACACACACACAAAGGGTCAGTCTATTTGTTAGGTCTCATTGACCTGTTGTGAGTGGCACATGCCGGCCTTTAGAGCAGTGCTATCCAATTGATACAATTCAAGTCACATATATAATTTAAAGTTATCTAGCAGTCACAGTTTAAAAAATAAAATCAATTGTAAAACTACAACTTATTTAATGTCATATATCATTCCTATTATGTCAAAATGCCACCCATATAAAATTATTTGTACATATTTGTGTGCATATGATATGTATGTACATGATTGCGTGTGAGGTGCATGAGATGCCGCATGTGATGGCAGATATGTGCCATCACATCCAGCATTCACATGGGTTCTGGGGATCTGAACTCAGGCCATCAGGCTTGGGTAACATGTACTCTTACCCACTGAGCCATTTTCTACTGTTTATTCATGCAAAGTATAAAATCCAGTACACTTAAGATACATCTCAATTCAGGATAGAGTTTCAAGGGCTCAGTGGCAGCATATAGCTTTAGAGGAAACTCAGACACCTTTTTGCCTAGTCCAGTTCATGATGAGCTCTGAGAATTCACAGTGATAGGTACTTTTTATAGTGTACAGTTCATGTAGGGTTGGGACTGTAGCTTGGTGATAAACCACTTGCCTAGCATCCATGAGGACCTAGGTCCAACCCCAGTA
Organism: Ondatra zibethicus; assembly: GCA_004026605.1. Taxonomy (NCBI): domain Eukaryota; kingdom Metazoa; phylum Chordata; class Mammalia; order Rodentia; family Cricetidae; genus Ondatra; species Ondatra zibethicus. The sequence continues at coordinate 114,965 of PVIU01004863.1, read as the reverse complement.
CTGCCAAAAAAGAGGAAGCTTCGGTGTTTAATACACACACACATACATGTGGTCAGAACAAAAGTTGAACACCACCTCCCATTTTGTACTCTTGTATTTTCTATTAACCTATTCTGTTTCAGTTAGTAGGCTATTGCAGTAATCTAGATGAGAGTTAATGAGTTTGAGGTTATGGGGATAAGTGGGGAAAGAACTGGACAGAATTGGATGATATCAAAGAGACAAGTGCATCAGGATTTGATCATTTAGTCTGAGAGTGGGGTAGGGTCAAGGAAGATTAGTTTTCCTAGCTCCAGCAAGCAGGTAATGTCACTGCAAGTGAGCATCAAGAAGGAAGAGTGTGTGGGTGATGTGGAAGACACCACGGGAATTCCCATTTACTATTATCTAGTCAGTGTTTGTGGAGCTCCAGGGAGACTTTTAAACTGAAGGGACAGATTGTAGAAGCAGCATAGAAGAGATGGACATCTAATTGATAACAGTGAAAGTGGGTCACCTTCTGGATTTAGAAGGAAGTGGATTGAAATAATTATCAGGAAAGATGCCTCAGGATAATACTAATGGTGGGTGACTCACTTGTGTAATACCAGCACTTGGAGGCTAAGGTGGTGTCCTGCCTAGATTTATGCCAACTTGACCCAAATAGAGTCATTTGGGGAGAGGGACTCGCAGTTAAGAAATGCCTCCAAAAGATTTGCTTTGGACTGGGCTTGATGGTGCATGCCTTTAAATCCCAGCACTTGGGAGGTAGAGGAAGGTAGATCTCTGTGAGTTCAAGGCCAACCTGGTCTACAGAGCAAGTTCCAGGACAGCTAGGTCTGTTACACAGAGAAACCCTGTCTTGAAAAAAACAAAAACAAAAAACATAAACCAGCCAGCTAACCAAACAATAACACAAAATCCAAATCTAACCAAAACCAATCACCCTAGACAACCCTGTGACAAGGCTAACTCTAGGGGTTTGTCTTAGTCAGGGTTACTATTGGTGGGGTGAAACACCCTGACCACAAGCAACTTGGGGAGGAAAGGGTTGATTTGGATCCCATATCCCAAGTCACAGTGTTGTGGGAAGCCAAAGCAGGACTCTGGAGGCAGGCACTAAGGCGAAGGCCATGGAGGAGAGCTGCTTCCTGGCTTGTTCAGCCTGGTTTCTTATAGAACCCAGGACCACCAGTCAAGGAGTGTCCCAATCAACAATGGGATGAACCCTCCCTCATAAATCACTAACTAAGAAAACAAACTGGGCCCCCCTACATCAGTCAATCAAGAAAATACAGCACAGAGTTGCACATAGCCCAATCTTCTGGAGGCATTTTCTCGATTAAGGTTTCTTCTTCTCAGATGACTAGCTTGTGTCAGGCTGACAGAAAACTAGCCAGCACAGAATCAATGTACACTTAAACATCCTTGTGTGTTCTTGGGGGAGGAGAACAGAAGAGCTGCAATTAAATCTACTAGAATATTCCTAATTCTTGTCTGTGTATACATGAAATTTGGCTAAATTTAATCTAATTTTATCCTCAAATCTTTCCAGGACAGAAGCCCAAGGAAGACACTTAAAGAGCCAACAGAGGAAGGATTATGGAAAGGAAAGAGAAATATATTGCTTAAATGACTGAGAGATCAGGGTATCGGGGGGAGGGTAAGTTCCCAGAGAGAACATCCCAAGTCAGCAGAGAGATCAAATGAGGTGAAAAGACAGAAGGAAGAATTTCACATTGGATTCAGGAAACAGTCAGTGGTTGTGTTTTGGTAAAGCCCTGTGAGTAGAGGTCAGACAGCAGGCATTAGGCTAAGGACGCTTTAGAGGAAGGGGTGCGTAACTGAGAAGGAAAGCAAATAGAATCTGTAGTGCCCAGAGGCGGGAAAAGCAGTGTTTAGAATCAAGAGAAACCATCTTCCTTTCTTCTTTCCTTCACTCCTTTCATTTATCTTTCCTTTCTTCTGGTTTTCTTTCCTTCCATTCATCCAAGATGCCATTCTTTTAAGATGACAGAACTTGTACTTAAATGTTAATAGGGCAGGGCCAGTGGGAGAGGGAGAAGATGAAGGTGGCAGAGACAACGATGGATGCTATTTCCCTGAGCCTGAAGAGGTTGGGCACCAGAAGGAGTCAGGCACCCATGCAAATTAGAAAAATTGGCTTCAGATAGGAAAAGGGAGCACACTAGAAAAGAATGTTTGGGTTCAATTAAGTTATGAGAAAGAATAGAGAAAATTGAAGGTCCCTCTTATCTGATAGCATCTCTAAAGGGAGAGGGAAAGTAATAGTGACTTGGTTCTGGCAGGTGCAAAAGTATTATTCTGTAGTATTCTGGGATGTTGGGTCCTGTCACAGAGTGTTTCAGAGGTTGTCAGACCAGGAGTCAGATAGGTAGAAATGGCTGGAGAGACAGGTCATTTGGCAAAATACTTACCACACAGGCATGAAGATCTGCATTTGATCCAGAAATTGGACACAGCAGCACAAGCCTATGATCCCAGCTCTGTGTAGTGAGAAGCTCTCTGGGACTGTCCTTCCAATCTAGCCAGTTAAACAAGCCCTAAGAGCAGAGTGAGACTCGGTCTCAAAACCAAACCAAACCAACGAACCAACCAATTAAACAAATAAACAAAGTGGAGAATGATTAAGTAGGACGCCTGAAATCAACCTTTGACTTCCACACATGCAAGCACACACACACATACACACACACACACACACACACACACAGAGAGAGAGAGAGAGAGAGAGAGAGAGAGAGAGAGAGAGACAGAGACAGAGAGAGACAGAGAAAGAGAGAGACAGAGAAAGAGAAAGATGGGAAAGGGTATGCTGGTTTTTGATAAGACAGAATGATGAGAGCAAGCCTGGTCCTTCATGGCCTCTGGAGCTCCATCAGCTGCCAAAAAGATGAACCTAGGATTAGCCAGAGGGAGCTGGACTGGTGAAAGGTGAAAGAGCTGCGGGCTGGTGAAGCTGAAACCAAGTCTCCACTCGCTGGAGCCTGCTATGTCATTCGGTCACAGTTTTGTCCTGCAATTATTTTGTGGAACTAAGCAAATCACTTTTCTTCTGTGCTCCGATTCTAGCAGCGCAGATGAGGGAAATAGGCTACTGTTTGTCGTGGAGTGGGAGCCACTGTGGTAGGTGTGTTTGACTTGATGCTCCAGCCAAAAGTCTCTGCCACTCCTCGCTTCTGTTTCATTTTATCCATTTGGGGCCAAGATAGGTTGAATGATCTCATGGTAAGACACACTGGCTAAATAAGTGTAAGAAATATTCACAAAGTACTTTGAAATTTTACATTAATCTTGCACAAACCACTTCTGACTTCTGCTTTTTGTCTCAGATGCCTCCTCAAAGGATTGAATGTATTCCAAATTGTATTTGTTATATTCTATTCATTGTTTAAAGAAAGCTATGTTGAATCTTCTCTTCATGTGAACAATAACCTCCTAATTTACCTGTTTCATAATACTGAAGTTTGAAACATTGGCTTTCTTCAAGGCTTGGCACTATCACACTGAATTAGAGTAGCTTTCTTAACAAAGGCTGTCCATCTAAGTTCAGTGCTTGGGGTTAAAACCCAGCAACAGGAAAAGGAATAGTCTTGAAGCTCCTGTGTCTTTAGCTAAAGCCTGAGCAAAGCTTCTCAGTGACTCATAGGGAAATATACATAGAAAAAGAATTATTTCCTCTGATCATAGGGGGCAGGATGAAAAGAAGAAAAGAAAGAAGGTAGGAACGAGCTAAGGCATTGCAAGCCAGGCCTATTTTCTTCTAATAATCTCCCAGGTAACAGCATCTACCTTGCTAGGGTCTGATTACCCGTTGCTGGCCACAGACCATAGTGTTATTGTTTTAACATTCCTACCTTCGTTTTATCCCAGCATGAACTGGGTTATAAGGGAGGCTGGAGAAGCTGACCCTGCTTGGCGAAAGACAGTTTAGCACTCAATGATCTTGAAGGCGGACTTGAAAACACAGTGATTAGAAAATAAAGGAGTGAGCCTTGGTAGTGTAAGCCTGTGTAATAATGTGCAGGGCCGCACAGGGCTAGCCTATTGAGCAGGATTCATTTTCATATAATCTCCTCCCTCCAGCCAAAGTCTTTGACTTGGTGTTTTTGTTTTCCACTCCGTAATTCATGCATGCTGAACCTGACATCAGTGTAAAAGGACGCTGAGGGTTATTTAAATGGGCATTTAAGAAAAATAACAACAGCAATAATAGGTTAATAGAAACATCATGAATGATGTGTAGAGCTTATTGCCCAATGAATGATGTTGAAAGCACATTCCTAGGACACACAGGTTTCTATGCTTCATCTCTAGCATGCCTAATAGTGACTGTAGGCACAGTCACATAATAAAGTGTATTGTAGCTCCAAATTGTTTAGTTATAAGGTAATTGTTCTATACTGGTTCCAGGCTGGCGGTCTTACTCATTTTTCTCTGCAGGTGATGGAGAAATTGTGTAGCCATTCATAGTCACACATAGTCACACTATATTGGGCACTGTATTGAATGCCCTATATGTGTTCAACACATTTAAACAGGCCACAGACTCATGGAATAAGAACTACCATTCCCCACATTATAAGAAAATCAAGGAAAAAAATCCCAAACACTAGATACTAATGGATTAAGCAGGGATTTCAAATTAGATCTGTCTGATTTATAAGCTACATATACATCTCAAACCAGTGAGCCATGAGTTACCTACTCGAACTCCCAAGGATTCAGAAACAACGTGCGTGGCTGTAGTTGGAAGAATGCTGTATTTAATCCTTCCATGGCACATTTTTAATTTTCAGGACTGGGGTTGAGAAACAAATCCGATACCTAGACTTTGTAGTACGATTAGAAATTCAAAGTGAGTACTAGTTTTTGCAATGCTGGAGAATGAGCTCGGGCCTTTTCATTTTAGACATGTGGTCTATCACTGAGCTACATCCCAGTACCAAAGGAAAGACTTTTGACCCAGTAATTCCTCTCCAAAGAAACTTGTACAGATGACCACACCCCCCACAACTCCCTAGTATGTTTTACCCAAATGCCCAGTAGAAGAGGTCTGGTAAATAAGTTCTAGTATATCTATATGGCAATGAGAAAGAAGAGCAGACAATCACCGGCAAGAATGCAGCTAAATCTCACAAGTCAGACATGATGTAATATGTAGCACATAGTATAGTCTCCTTGCCATAAAATACAAAGGAAGATGGACAGACAGCTCACCAATGACGTTAGAAGTCAGCATAGTAGGAGGGGCATGGGATAGATTGATAGTAAAGGCTTAGAGGGGAAAACCAAAGAGCATTCACTTGTTAAGGCTGTCTAATCCTCCCCACATCCACCGGTCTCTACAGGAATTCTGCTTAAATCCATCTCCTTCACTCCCACAGTCTCCCAGGACAGAACCCTGGGAGCAACATTTTAAGGGCTAATAGAGGAAGATTTCCATAAGGAAGACAGAATGATATTCGTCATATAGATGGGCGATCAGGAGCCAAGGACAACACCATTGCCTCATTGATAATTCCATTGTTTCTCCATAAAATCGTAAATTGGCTTTGGCTAATTTATTTTAATTTTTGCAGATTATGTCTTCTTTGAGCATATTTGTCCATTGCTCAGAAAAACACTTTTATTATTAAAATTCGATCTTACACATACTTCAAGCTGAGACATGTTAGAAATAGCTGTGCTCAATCTGACTGCATAGCAAACCTCCCACACTACATAATTTGTTCTAATGCTTGTTTCTTCCAATCCTCAGCAATGTTTTCTATATGTCTTCTAAACATATTTTCTGACAAAAGAGTGCATTTTAGTTTGACATCAGGGGTTTTTCCCCTCCTACATGTTAGAGTTACTTGTTTTACTGTGGCAGGAAGAAGAGTTTTTTTTCTCTTTTAAATTACAGGAAACTGAAAAAATACTTCTAAATATTTATCATTACATATGACAGTATGTTTAAAGTGTTGGGTTGAGTATCCCATGACTTGAAACATGAAACTTAAAGAATCATTTGTCTTCATGTTCTGAATGCTTCATTTTAGAGTACTGTGATAATTACAATAGCTTTATATTGCCTCCATTAGCTGATATCTTGAAGTATGATATATGCTCAAACTGAAGGATCTTGGCATTTCTAATAATCTGTATAATAATTTTCATTTCAGCTGTCTTCTTGTCAGATGGCATTACATTATCATTGGTTGTGCCTAATCATGTGGTTGATGCAGAACTCATACAGGAAGTAAGAGTAGCCTCTGTCTTTCTTCCTCCTTTTCTTCTTCTTCCTCCTCTGTGGCTCATTGATTTTCATTCGTTTCATTTTATTTTGTTTTAAGACAGGGTCTAATGTATCCGAAACTGACCTCCAGCTTGCCGTATAGCCAAAGATGACCTTGGACTTTGGATCCTCCTGCTTGTACCTCCCCAGTCCTGAGATTATAGGCATGTGATATCAAGCCTGGTTTTGTGTGATGCTGGGGATCAAATTCATGGCCTTGTGTATGCTAGGCAAGTCCTCTGCCAATTGAGCTACATCCCCAATCTAAGGTCTACCATTTTCTTGTTGTTTACCTGTGCTGCTATTATTCTTGCTTCTCTATTTTGTTGTAAGAAATGTGTTTTGAAAGACTCATTTTTTTAAATTATGTATATGTGGGGGATAGGCACCTGAGCATAGATTCCCTCAGAGGGATCCTCCTGGAGCTGGAGATATAGGCATCTGTGAGCTTCCTGGATGTGGGTGCTGGGAAACAAATTCAGGTCCTCTGCAAGAGCAGTATGGGCTCTTAACCATGGAGCCATCTCTCCAGGCCTTCATTGCAGGAAATGTTTTAAGCCACTAGCTGCTCTTGTAAGTATCTGCCACAAAGGCGTTGATCAAAGCCTAGGTGAACTACAAGCCAGGCCACCCATTTTGAACTCTCCCCTTAGGACACTGACTTAGGGTTTCTTTTGCTGTGAAGAGACACCATGACAACTCTTATAAAGGAAAACATTTAATTGGGGTGGCTTACAGTTCAGAGGCTTAGTCCATTATTGTCATGGCAGGAAGCAAGGCAGCATGCAGGCAGACTTGGTGCTGGAGAAGGAGCTGAGGGTTCTTAGATCTTGGCCTGCAGGTAACAGGAAATGGGTGTCACACTGAGCAAAGCTTGAGCAAGGGAGAACTCAGAGCCCACTCCACAGTGACACACTTCCTCCAACAAGGCCGCACCTACTCCAACAAAGTCACACCTCCTAATAACGTCACCCCCTATGAGCCTATGGGGTCCAATTACATTCAAACTGCCACAGATACTATATACACTTTACCACGACAGGGATGGAATGCCAGTGTAAATTCGTATGTTAGAATTAGGTGTTAGTGATGCTGCCTTTCTTGAATACTGAGATGAAAAGGATATATATATATATATATATATATATATATATATATATATATATATATATATATATGCGTGCAAGAGTCACTCACTGTCCACCATATTGTGTTCTGCTTTATGCACAAGGAACCAATAGTCTACATATTCCAAATCTTACCCTTGGGTGGTGCTGTAATGGGGAGATCTGCATTTGTAGATTGTGTGTTTTGTCCATTACAGAAATGCTCTTCTCTGCTGTTTTGTTGTTTTTGTTTTGTTTTGTTTTGGGGGGGGGGTTCTGTGTTGGTTTTTGTTCTGGGGCTCTTCCTTGCATGGAGAGTGCTATGAAGGCGAACCTTCAAAACAAAACTGTCTTCATCTAGGAGCTGTTATTGAACTTGTAGGGGCTGCAACCACATTATGCAACATACCATTTAAGGCAGCATGGTGCAGGGGGTTTCTTCCAGAACTTGCCACCAGGAATGCTGGCCTTTTCTCAATAGCTTTTCTTTTTCTTAAACAGAAGAACAATGATACTACCTGGTACCTTTATTCTCCTTGTTGCTGGGACTGCTTAGAGTTAAAGCTGTCTTTGTAGTCTACCTCTCTAAAATGCTGACTATAGCAGGCGCTCCCGCACTCCCGTGTGTGTCCTTCCCTCCCTCCTGATCTTATCTTCCGATGTTTACCTAGCACCTGCAGACTGGCACATGCCAGGTAAGCATTCTATTGCTGAGCTTCACTTCCGGCCCTTACCCAGAGTCTATTAAAAAAAATAAAAAAAATCTATATTTCCTTCTTTCCCCCAAATAAAGCAAGCTTTAAACTGCCAATTTTTACTCTTTTTAAGCCACCTGAGGATTTGGGTGGGGGAGGAAATGGGATAGGAATGCAATCTGTGGCTGCTCCTTGAAGCTCAACTGCCTGAGAAAACCTAACTTCGAGTAAGGAATTTCTTACCTCCAAGGAAGGCTCCTTTTCTTAGTACCAGTGCCTATTGATGCCAGGAATCTGAGCTCTGTTAGCTGTAAACCACATTTCCATTTCAGAGGTGTCACACATGAAACACCAGCCAACACTGATTATACGGCAAGATTTATTGGGAGACACCTCCTAATCTTGAACCCATTAAAATGTGAGAGAAGGAGACAGACATCTTATAATCAGGGAAACATGCGTTCAGGTTGAGTTCTAGGATTCTTCATGCTATTTGAAAGCCACTGGTATGTGTTCTGAAGGTAGCCACATGGGAAGGCCTTGCAGTTGATGGGTGGCCAGTGTTTTTAGAAAGCCCACACACCAGGGCAATACGGTATCTCACCCCAGATCTGCAGAGGGCTATGATTACTAGTCTGACTTAGATGCATGCGCTTAGACACTCACTTTATTTTGTTTTGTTTTTTAATTTGTGGTTTTGTTTTGCTTTTGAGATGAGGTCTTACTCTGTATCCTCGGCTGTCCTGGAACTCTTTGTGTAACCCAGGATGGCCTCAAATTCACAGATATACATATACCACCAGCTTCTGCCTCTCAAGCTGGGATTAAAGTCATGCACCACCACACACAACTGGCCTAAACTTTATGCTTTTCAAAACCAAACTATCGAACTCATCCCCATTCCCCACTCCCTCTTCTCCAATGCCTCCCGCATCCCCTTCAGCATGTTTCCCTCTTAACTTCATGGGCTTTTTTATTTTTAAGCTCACTGAGTTCACTTAGTACTTACTGCCTGTGTGGACATGGGCGTGGGACCATTTACTGGAGCATAAATAGGCTCTTAGGTGCTGCATCCCTGAAGAAAACCAATTCCCCATCTCCCAGCAGCCATTAACTGCCAATAGCTCCTCAGGTAGTGGTGGTACTTTGGAACTCCCTCCCTGATCCAGTTCGTGCTAGGACTTTATCTGCCTTGATTTTGCACAGCTCTGTGCATGAGCGCACAGCCACGGTGTGTTCATAACTACAACAGCCCTCACATGTCCAGATGACTGCAATGAAGTAGTTGTGTGGGTTTTTTCCTTAATGGAGTTCTTACAAGGCAAATCTAAATAAAGTTGCAAATGCGTTTTTAAAAGATATTTCAGGTAAATTTTTAACTGTGTTATGTTGATTTGCTTTTAAACCGTTTCAACCTACTTATTCCCGACAATAGAAAAGTGGGCAAAGGATAGGTTATTCTCAGAAGAAAAACAAATGGCTAATAAACATTTGAAAGATGTTCAATCTTTCTTCTAATCAAAATAATGCAAATTGAAACAGCATGATGCCATTTTTGGTCTATAAAATTGACAAAGATAATACTTAATGCCAGTGAGATGGCATTTTTCATACATTGTAATGTGAGTGTAAATAATTCAGCTTTTGTAGAGGTAATTTACCAATATATGTTAAAACATTTTTCAAATGTTTATCTTCAAAATGTTTACACCCCTGACCTAAGTAATTTAGCTCCTAGGCATCTATCCAAATAATCAGAGATTCACAATTATGTTTAGAATGTTACTTTAATTAAGAAAAAAATTAAAATTAACCCTCAACAATAAGGAACTATTTATGGCTTTTCTTTCTTCTTCTTCTTCTTCTTCTTCTTCTTCTTCTTCTTCTTCTTCTTCTTCTTCTTCTTCTTCTTCTTCTTCTTCTTTTTTGATTTTGTTTTTCGAGACAGGGTTTCTCTGTGTAACAGCCCTACCTGTCCTTTAACTTGCTCTATAGACTAGGCTGGCCTCAAACTCACAGAAATCCACCTGCCTCTGCCTCCTGAGAGCTGGGATTAAAGGTGTGCGCCACCACTGCCAGGCTTGACTTTTCTTTTTTAAAGATTTTATTTTTACTTATGTGTATGTGTGCATGTCTGTGTATGGGTGTGCGCATGTGTACACACAGTGTCCATAGAATCCAGAAGACGATATCCAATTCCCTGCATCTGGAGCTACAGGCTGCTGTGAATTGTCTGATGTGGGTTCTAGGAACTGAACTTGGGTCCTCTGCCAAGAGCAGTCTGCAGTTTTAAATACTGAGCCATCTCTCTGGCTCTATTTATGATTTTCCTATTCAGTGTAATATTTTATTGCCTTCCAAATTAGTGAGGTCCAAGTTAGTGAGGTTGAAACTATTTCAATGATATGATAAAATTATGATTTTGTTGGGTGGAAAAAGGGCTCATGCAGTGAAATTCTGAAATTGTTACTATGTAACATGGCATATCAGAAAGGTGGAGACGAAACCTAAGAGGTATTAGCAGCAGTTGACTCCAGAAAACAGAATTATTGGAGACTTGTTTTCTTCTCTTAGCTTTCCCTAGTTTTCTAAAATGTATACTATTATGATAAGAGATTCTTACAGCATACTGTTAATATGTGTGTTTCCTTCTGAGTTTACTGCCTGTTTCTGTCTTTATCAGTAATCACTTTTTCCCAGTTATCATTCAACAAGTATTTATTAAGGACCTACTTCATCAGGTTCTGCACTGGGGAAATGGCAGACCAAGTCCTTGCTTTTTTGGAGTTTCCATAATGGTGGGGAAAGACTGGCTACAAATTTAGTGTCTTCTCATTTGCCAACTTGGACCCTTCTTTGACCTGCAGTCATGCTTCTAAGTGTTATAATGTGAATTTCTTCCAGTTGCTTTTACTATCACTTATATTTAGTCATCTTCCTATTTCCAAACTTCAGACTTGTACATCAGGCCTGACATCCTGACTTGGAGATCAAACAGGAATATCAAAGTGGGGGAGAACAGAACCCCAAATCTTTAAATCCATCCTCCCACAGGTTTCCTCTTCTAGTGCCTTTCCTTTCCAGAGAATGGTAATCCAGGTGGTCCAGTTCTTCTGCTCAGTTACTTTGGAATTATCCTAGCTCCTCATTCTTTCATACTTTTGTCCAAATTTTATTTATCCAAAATCCGTGTAAACTTTGATTTCTTATTACCTCTACTGCACTGGTTTTGTTTCTGCCTTAGCTCTCTTAACAGTTTATTCTCAACTTAGCTGCTAAAGTATGGTGCTGCATGCCTGTAATCTCAGCATATGAGAAGCTAAGAAAAGAGAATCAAGAATTCAGGCCATCACCAGATAAATAGTGAGTTCAAGACCAGCCTGAGGTACATAAGACCTTGTCTTAAAAAGAGAACAAAGACCAGAGACTAGACAGATGACTCATTGGGAAAGAGTGCTTGCTGCACAAGCATGAGAGTTTGGGTCTTGATTCCAGCTCCCGTGTTAAAACAGGCAAACAAACAAAAGCAGATGTAGCTACATGCACGCATATAACCCAGTACCATATTAGGGAGAAATAGGAGGATTGCTAGGGCTTATTAGCTGCCAGCTTAGCTTCAGTTTCAGTGAGAGACCCTGTCTAAAAGAAAAACGGCAGAGTGCTAGAGGACAGTGGACATGCTCCTCTGACCTCCAGATACACACCACAGGTATGCACACACACCCACACCTACACACATACACCACACTCACACACATACACCACACTCACACACATACGTAAACAAATAGATCAGGTCATGCTTGCTTGCTTTCTTCTTCTTTCTCCTCCTTTTCTACCGGGAATTGAACCTAAACTCTTGTCCTCCCTAGGCAAATGCTACAATTAAGGTACACCCCAAGCCTTTTCTTACTTTTGTTTGGAGACAAGGTCCCACTAAATGGCCCAGGCTAGCTTTGAACTCACTTTAGCCCAGGCAGCCTTCAGCCTCCCGAGTAACCGAGATTACAGGCCTGCCATTTTTCTTTCTATCTCACTTGCTCCTGAGCTCTCTATTGCCTTTCCTCAGCTTATTTTTTACATAGCATGTGATCACCACTTAACACACTATATATTTTGTGTTATTTTTGTTGTTTATCATTACTGTTTAGTGTTATGAGGACAGAGCTTTATTTTCGGCTGTTATGGCCTCTGATGTGATCTCAGAATCCACAACAGTACTTACACATAAGTATTACTCAAGAGGTATAAAATGTTGGACAAATAAATAATGGGTAGATATTATAACAGTGATTTAAAACCTTCAAAAGCACAAATGAGCTCCAAAACTTCCCTACACACAGGAATTATATCAGCTAGCTTATAGATAATAGGTTAATAGCTTTCCTTTCCCATAAGACCTGCTCTCCATATTCAGGACAACTGACCCTTGATGAAATTATCTGCATCTCTGAAATCACAGAGGAAAAAATACTTTAAATTTATTTTATATCTTGTAAATTGCATGAATATGTTCTGGTCATAAGAACAAAGCAAAATAGTAGCATGTATTTTCTCTCTAAAGAGGTAATTAAGTGCCTGAGGTTTTTCTGGGTACTTTGTATGATGACAAGAATGTTCTCTGTCTACACTGTCTAATATCACTATTGGCCATATGTGGTTACTGAATACTTCAAATGTGGCTAGCATGACCGAGATTCTGTTTTAAATTTTGTTTCATTTAAAGTATCATGTTAGTTTAAATAGTCACATGTGAACAATGGCATAATCATGCCAGTATAATTTTTGTATATTTCTGTATCACTCTTTCCCCGCTTTTTTTTAATCATAAAATAATATTATACAGTATTAACATGCATTTATTCTGTGTCGGGATTTTCAGTTTGCGTTCAGTGAAATATCTTAGGGATGATTCCTTGTTGACACATATATATCAGCCCCATTCTTTGTAATGATGCCTATTACTTCTTAATATGTATACACTATACTTAACAGAATGAGAAAATGTATACTTCTTGGTGTTGAGCCATATTCTGGGCCTCATTAGCCTCCACTCCATGGAATTCTACTGGTAAGCTGCCTGACATAGGATCCTCCATAATCAATGATCCAATTCAAAAATCTGTGTATGTCAGACCTCTGGTCAACTGTTAGATGTTTTGTTTTCATTCTTTTCTATCTTCAAAAAGACTTCAAACTGTTGTGATTAATTAAATATGGGTTTAAAATTATGTTCAGAGATGAGAAAATAGAATTTTTATGAAGTCTTCTTTTAATTCTCAATTTGTGGTTCTCAATCTGATGTCAGTCAATGATGCACAATGCATAAGTACAGGTACACTTTGTATCATTTTTTACACTTGAGTAATAGCTGTATTGTACACCTGATATAGTACTTTATATCTCTCTCCGTGTGCACATACATGCATATGTATATGTGTGTATGTATGTGTGTGTTCATGTGCAAGAGCATGCATATATGTGTGTCTGTGTGACATGTGCACACAAGTGCATGTACCCACACCTGCACATGCACTTGCGGAAGTCTTGATATGTATCCCTAGCTACCCTTGAACTCCTATTTGACCTAGTCTAGCTGGGAACTCATGAGCCTCCTGCCTCAGTCTCTTGAGTACTCTCTTCCATACAAGTCTCAGTCAGAGAGATTTTACAAAAGCAATGTCCACTATACAATATCCTTCCCTTAGAAAGCCTTTTGGGAGTATGGCTTTTTATGACACTGTGGTATAGTTTACATAACTGGAACATGCGATGAAAGGGAAGTATTTTCACAAGCAATGATTGGTTGTTCTGAAATCTTAAATTGAGCAGGAAGAACTTTGACTATGGCCTAGCACCAAATCTACGGTCTTGTAAGGCCCTTATACATGTGAGTTTTGGCACACTGGGCCAGGGCTCCTTATTCCTTGAAAGTCCTCACTCTTATGCTGAACAGCAATCTCCTGTGTTTCTCCAGCTTTCAGTTTGGACCATGGTTCTCCAGGGAGGCATGAGCTATGGTTCCAATGGCCCCCACTATTCTGGTCACTTAATTTCTAAGATTTGTACGTTGACAAGAATGGGACTTTGGTTGCAGATATGAAATGACTGAAAATGGTGCGTGCCTCTTGAGCTACGCTCTTCTGCTGTTCTAAAAGGGCCGCCCTTCCCTTTGGTAGATTGCTGCCCCGGAGTCACTTCTCTTTCCTGCCTTTATTCCTTCTTTTAAATCTACCTTCCAGACATCATGCATCTCTTAGCTGTGTAGCTTGTGCTAATAAACACTAGAAAATGGGATCTGGGTGCCTTAGAGTTGGTCCAAGATGAGGCTCGCAATGACTACATGTGAGACATCTGCCATGCTTCTCTACGTTGGGGTAAAAATATTGGCCATATGCTTTTACTCCTTTAGTTGATTGCTTAGGCTTGCCCTTCCTGGTTATCAGGAGCTTCAGTATCTTCTTTATGAGGTCTCCTTGTCCTGTCTAAGAATCTTGAGCATTTCCTTAGTTCGAGAGAGCCAAAAAGGCAACTGCATCATAAGTATCTACCACTGCTATTGCGTCCCGTCATCAATTGGCATCATTGTTGAGGACAGGTCCTGTATAGTTCACTGGAAACTGTACAAATCTTACAGAGCTGTTGTACAAACTAATGAACAAATTTGACAAATTTGACATTTTATGTGAATCACTATGTATATAATCAAAGACTTAGTTGTTTTACTGTGTTATTGGGTCCCACTTTTATGTCTTACCTATGTCAGGCCTATGTCTGGAATACATCGGAGTACACTAGTAAGCTTTTGGGCTTTGGTAAATGCTGAGGAATAAATAGGGACGTTGGTCCCTTGTAGACATCTAGATAGTTCAAGGGTCAGTTTGTCCCCATCCTTCCTCCTCCTAGGAGACTCCACACATCTTATTTCCAATTGTTCTGAGGTTGGTCCATTGCTTTTACATGGAGAAAACAAAACCTAGTGAGCATTCCTTAGTAGACAAATGATTTGTTCTGCTCCTGAAAAGGGATTTTTTTAAAAAAATAAAATGTAGTCTGAAGTGTTCAGACTGAACAAATATTACTTGAAGTCACAGGAGGTAGTTGGTATTTGCCAGGCCCTCACTAAGTCTTGGTGAATATAGAGTTTAATTACTTTTAATTTAAAATTTGCAATTATCATTATTAATTCGTGGGTGTAGAGGTCATACTTGTAGAGAACTACTTTGTGGAGTCAGTTCTTTCTGTCTCCCTTTACGTGGGTTCTGGGAACTGTGAGCTTAGGTTACCAGACTTGCATAAGGCACTTTTACCCACTGAGCCACCTCACTGTTCCAGTAGAGTGTTTAATGTTCAACCCAAGGGTTCTTCTGCATCACTTTGAAAGACAATCTTCTGGGAAGCAGGGCTGCCACTTGTTTAGTTTTACATCATCCCTGTTCCAAGCACCAGTTGTCTTGTCTATTACAGAACATAGGCCCTTTCCATGGCAACTGCTGTTGCAGGTGCTCACCTGTGCGCATGCTGCACACACAAGCACACCCTTGCACTGCACTTAGGAGTCTGTCTGTCTTCCATCGCTTCAGGTCTCCCATTTCCCTGCTTCCAAGTCATGAGAATCAACAGCAAACTACAGTACACACAAACTCTATCTTCGTCTTTCAGTAAAGGCTATTTCAAAATTTTCTCTCTGCTGAATGCCATACCCTCTTAATACACCTTCCTTATGATATGACAACACTTTGTCTAATAAGATTTGTGACCAATACATAAAATATTTCTAAAGTCGTTTATTTTAGATCATTTGATAAAGATTCACTGTTTGTATAAACACATAAGTGAAATGACTATGTATGGTGGCACGCACATATAATCCAAACATTTGAAGACTGCAGTAGGAGGATCATGAGTTCCAGGTTAGCTTAGCTATCTAGGAAGTTACAGCTAAGCTGGCCTAGCGTAATAGTAAGACTCTATCTTTAAAAATCCCCACAATAGCAAAAACAAACCAGAAACAAGTAACGAATCATTAACAGAAGATATTCCCATTTGGGTCTAGAGAGATGGCCCAGCAGTTAAGAGAACTTGCTGCTCTCCTATGAGACCTAGGTTTGGTTTGCAGTACCCTTGTCAGGAGGCTCACAATTGCCTGTAACTCCGGTGCAGGAGATTGACTGCCCTCTCCTGGCTTCTGCGGGCACCCACAAGCATGTGGCTTATTCCCACACAGACATGTGCATGATGAGCACATGCACACGCATGTAAAGGCACTCATTTGCAACCGCTTTACTAATTTGGGTTGTGTTATCAAAAGGCACTCCTTAGTCATTTTTCTTGGTTGTATTGAGAACTACATTATCTATCATTGCCTAAAGACACGTAGTGCTGTGTGTGGTTTACTGAGTAAGGACAGCAACTGCAGGGACAATAGATTAGCAGAGTGTACCTATGATCTTCGCTTCTCACAACAGTCATGGAAGATAGTGACCCTTTCAAAGATGAGACTGAATTCAGATAAGTTAAAGAACTTGCTTTTAGAAACACACCAAGTCAAATAACTTTCTGACCACACGTATAGCTAGTTCCTTCTAATGGGGCAATGTTCGGTTAGCCCTGACTTTCCCTGCCACAACTATTGGACCCAAGAGTACACCTGCCAAATAATTCTGGTTGTGTCCTGATTGAAATTATGAGCTTAGCCAGACAGATTCTACTTTATGAATTTTTTTAAATGGTACTGGGGATGGTACCCAGGGCTTTGTTAGGCCACCTACCACTAAGGAAGTAAATTCAAGGTCAGCCTGGGCTACCTGGCAAGCCCTTGTCTCAATACAAACAAACAAGCAAATAAATAAAACAATCTTAGGGGGAACTTGTGAAGGGAGCCATGTATAAGCTAAAGTTCTGGGGAATGGAAAGCAAGCAGAGACTTGACTGTGGTAGAAGGGCACAGAGGGATGGAAATGGAGCAGAAAGAAGCCTATGCTAGAAGAGCCAGGTTGGTGCAGAATTCTTGGCACGCTGAGGCCACATTCTGCCTACTTCCTCTTTCCACTTCTGGGCCTTAAAATAAGGCTCCATCTCTTGCGCTACCTTTAGTGAGTGTTTTTAGCCAGAAGAGCCTAATTAGTGCATGCACTCAGTAGGCGCTATGAAGAATATTTGAACACTAGTCTTACAAACACAGATGGAACTCCTGTGCCACATTAGACATGTTTCTCTGGTCCTTTAGAGCCCACAAAGTCACCTCAATGTATCTGAGGACAAAAGAGATGGAATCACATTTCCCAAGTCTTTTTCCCAAGTCTGAAGGACAGGTGGGAGGTACAGAAGTCTCAGGCAGCTAACTGGGAGATCTCCAGACAAAACTGCAGCAGGATTCCTGCTTCAGAGGGGAAGTTGGTGTGAATGGGGCTGTAGGATAGGGGCCAGGGCAGGGTTCTGTTCTTGTCAGTGTAGAGAACTTGTGTCTTAGAGAACACGGTCTCATCAAGAGCAAGGACTAACTTCCAGGCATGAAGGTACATGCCTGCTAATCCTGCACTTGGGAAGACAGGGCGTGAGGATTCTGAGTTCAAGGTCAGCTTGGGATATATAACAAGCCCCTATCTTTAAAAACATTTTTTAAGGGCAAGGATAGGCTACTCTTATCTGTACATCAACCTCAGATTTTAGTATAGCACCTGACATCTATTTGGGTGAATGAATGAGTGATTGAAGAAATATGAATAAGTCAATGACAGAAGTAAACCACATCCCCTGTTCGAATGTCTAGATCCATCCTCAGTCAAATCTTCCCAAGTTAAGGACTAGCACCTGTCTCCAGCTCTAATAAGCAATTCATGCAGCAGTGTGAGTAGTGTTTACAGTGACTAGTGAACCTTGGCTTGATAAACAAAACAAAACCATCGAGGAGGATTTTAGTGGTGACTGTGGTAATGACATAGCTCAAAGACTGCAAATGGACAACTCTGGATTGCCCTGTTTACAAAAACACCACCCGCTTTGTCTTCCTCTGTCTGGAGAGAGTGAGGTTTTCATTTTAAGAGGCTGACTAAAAAATGCAGGGCCACTTCCTGGGCAAGCTTCCAAGAGACTACATCTTTCTCACAGCGTTCCCCAGAGCGACAGCCCAGGCTGCCTGGGGCGGGGCCTCTAGCCATTGGTAGCTAGGGAAGCTACCACAGGAGCTGTTATCTGCAGCCCGCCAGAATTGCTGTGCTTTTTGGCTCTCTCCGGTTGCAGATATCAGCCTTGGCCTTTGCATTGAAGAGACATCAGCATTTGTGATTGGCCAGGCTGGGGTGTGTGTGTGTGTGTATGTATGTATGTGTGTGTGTGTGTGTGTGTGCATGCGCATGTGCGAGTGTGTGTGCGTGTGTGTGTGTGTGTGTGAATTACAGGAGATGTCGTGCCACGCTTCCGAATATGAGGTTCCTTTCAGCCGAGTATCCCGGGTGTGGGTGAGTCTAAATATCTGAAGACTGCCCTTGTCAGTTGGAAGATGCTCAAATCCAGGCATTATGATTTTCCAAGGGCATGACTTAGCATATTTCTTAATCTTACTGAGCCTCAGTTGCCTTTTCTGTAAAATAGGCACAGGATGATGGTATCCTATGGAAGGATAGGACTGTGTACGCAGCATAGTGTGTTGGGAGGCCAGAAAGAGATGACGGCTCCAGATCATCTCATCTAGCCTCTGGCATATGGTAGGCACTGTGCAGCTCTAGGACTTCTTTTGATTTTATTTGTTCTTATTTTTTAAGACAGGGTCTTAGTCAGGTTGGCCTTGAGTTCTCCATCCTCCTGCCTCAGCCTCCTGAGTGTTGGGATTACATGTGTGAGCCACCATGCTGGACTTGCTCTTAATATTCCTGTTAAAGAGGAGGGGGGAGGGACTGTGCTCACGCTTGGTTTCTAGGAGCACAGTGTTGCTCTGGCAGGCCTGTCAGATATATCCCACTTCTTCCCCTAGCCCCTTGGGTCTCACTCTTTGAAGCCTGATCCATTGGGGGAACATTGAGGAACTCACTGTGATCCCCCTGTCTTGGCCTCTTGGGTTGAACACTGGAATGACAGGTGTGAGCCATCATGGCCTGCTATGTTATTCTTGGTCGTACCTATCTACCAAACAGCAAGCTTCAAGGGAAACTGATGGTGCCGAAGAATTATTTATCAGACAATATTCGTTCCCCTTCTCTCTTTTCCCTTCTAGACCTTGACTGCACCGGCTCCTTTTGCAGATGAATCCAGCTGCCAGTGCCAAGCACCTCATGAAAAGCTAACCATTGCCCAGGCCCGCTTAGGAACACCAGGTGAGGCGGTTGTTCTCTTTTTGCAAATGGGCTTCATCTTGACATTTGAAGTATCACAAAGCATTATGTGAGCAGTGCTCACTTTCCGAGTGGAATTTTGTGATTCTAGCCCAGTGCAAGGACTGTGCACATTAATTAATGCTGAGGACCAGTTAGGTATGGTTCCTTGGGACTGGTATCTCAGCACTGGGGAGACTGAAGCAGGAGAGCCACTGTGAGTTTGAGGCCACCATGGGTTATGTAGTGAGTATTCAGAACATCCTGGGGTGCAGAGTGAGACCCTATTTTAAAAAAATCAAAACAAAAAAATCAAAACAGCAATAGTTTGCATATAAATCAAAGTAGCCCAGGCAAAATTCTCTTCAGGGGGAGAATATAGATGCTTAAGCCCCGGCTCTGTCGTTTATGAATTCTACAGACTCTGGCAATTCATGAAAAAGATCTGGATTCATCTTCTCATTTGCAAAACAGGGACAATGTCTTGCTCCATTGGTTTTTGGTGACAGGTAGATTCTTTTAAAAGTACCACTTTTCAAGGTGTTGAAGAACTAAGCCAGTATAATTGTAACTCTTCTGAAATGTCTTCATTTTATGTTTTAAGTGAGCCCTTAAAAAAAAAAAAAAGACGGTTCTGTCCTAGAAGTATATAGTTCCACTCACTCCTTTAGCCAATGTCAGAAGGCCAGTGGGGGAAGAGATGTAAAAGGAACCATAAATTACCATTTCTGCTTCCCAAGGGCTTTCGTGTTAATTAAAGAGCCGAGACAATTAGGCAGGAAGGAAAAGCCACAGGCACGTGTATGAATGGTCAGCCCTGATGGTAAGTGACAGTACAGAGACCAGCAGAGTCATGTGGCCTGGAGAAGTCGGGCAAGATCTCAGGGAGGGAGCAGAACCCAGCTGGTTCTTCTGGGAGATGTTTTGGGCCATGTCTACAGAAAACAGAAAGTTATTCTGGGACAGGAGAATAGGAACAGTGTAGGAAAGCCCAAGAGACAGAGAGTTGTCTGGGAGAAAAGGTGGATCATTCCAATTGGTTAGGGTGGAGTGAAAAAGAGGACTAGGCAAGTGGGTTAGGCTTTGAGATAGACAGAGTGAGCTCCTACGGCCACTGCAAAGCCCACCAGCCTAAACTTAAAGGAACCAATGGGACAGGGGGCAGTGGATTATCTACTAGTGATTGCCATTTATTAAATATGTACAAGGTGTGAAGGTCTTCATGTGTCTCCTGCCATTTTCCTCTTCCAACTCAACATGGCCAGTGCATTCAGTATTTCACACTTAAGGAAACGAAGGCTTAGCGAGTTTGTGCAATGCGCGAGGTATTTCTGCTGGTAAATGCCAGGGCTTCTGAACACTGGAGCCCGCAGCATCAGGAACGCTTCTGAACGTATACAGGGCTGCAACTCCCCACTGGAGTATCTGACTCTGTTCACATGGGGTGGGACCCAAGAAGCTACAGCTCTAACAACTTCCCAGCTAATGATGCTACTTGGGAAACACCTGTTTAGTAGCACCGGGGGTTTGGCTCCAGAATGCTGTAGAGTTTGACCCTCTGAGCCACAACACTGCCTCCTCTCTGAGGGCACTCCTCAAAAGTGCTGAGGTCACTCATCTAGGTCACTTTATACTTAAGTGTGTAAAGAATCCCACAGAGGGGCTGGAGAGATGGCTCAGCAATAAGAGCACTTGCTGCTCTTCCAGGGTGCCCAGGTTCAACTCCTAGCACCCACATGGTAGCTCCTAACTGTCTATAACTCCAATCCCAGCGGATCTGATGTTCTCCTCTGACCTTCATGGGCACCTGCGTGCACATGGTACACATACAGATAAGCAGGTGCACACACATAAATCCTACAATAAAAACAATCCTTAAAGAAGGAGTTTCTCTAGTCTCCCCCATTCCTCTGACCTCAGACCAGGAATGGGGGATGACCACCTGCATCTTTAACAAACAGCCTGGATAATCCTTAAGTTGGCGGTTAGAAAGCACATACTGAGAAATACCGGCCCAACAAAAAATGTCAAATGAGTTTCAAAAAAAAAAAAAAATTCGGGTGTGTAGGCTTTATATCACTCTGATAAAATACCCGAGGAGGAGTTAGGAGGAGGAAAGATTTAGTTAGGCCTCACCTCCTTGTTTCCACTGCCTCCCAAGAGAATTGTGGTCTGGGAACCAAGCTTTCAACAAATGAGCTATGTGGGCCATGAGGGTGGAGGCAGGAGAGGTGAAAAAAGATTCAAATGGAAACAACAAGGTGGGTACGTAGAAAACAGAATTGACCTGAAGTTAAAGGATAAGATTCAAATGTGGGCACAAAAGTACCCCAAGTTTCTGTAGAAGTTAATACGCTTCTACTTAATAGGCTGTCCTGTCCCCTCTAATCTTTGAAAAATCCCAGAAGACTAGAGAACTGGTATATGTCATAACTGAGTAGACCTAGGACTGCCAATCCTTTTTGCCTCAAACCACTACTTTAGCCAGCCCATGGGCCTTCCTGGTGAAGTGCTGACCTCTGCTAGCCTTGGGGCTGAATGAAAACAGGCTCAGGCCTGGCGCTGGAGGCCCAAGGTGGCCGAAACGTGTATGGATACAGAGAAAAACAATGCTTTCATTGTAACCATTTGCTCTGCATTTTCAACTTCTTTCAACCCACAGTTTCCTCCCCCCCTCTCTCTCACTCCCACCTTCCTTCCCTCCCTCTTTGCCCCCTCCTTCCTTTCCCCTTCTCCCCTCCCCCCTTGAAGAGACCAGGAAACCAGGTTCCTCTCTTTGCCTTAGGAGTTTCCCAGTCTTGAAGTTGCTGACACATTGCAATTTTAAAAAGTGATCTTACTGCAAAATCAACTCTGCAGATAGTCTTTAAATTTACTAAATGGCCTTTTCCCCAGTAATTATGTCATCTTTCTTCACATTTCTTCCTCTCTGCTTCCTGAATTCATTTATCCTGATCACCTCTGAATCATTAACAAAAAAACTTCCACAAAACTGCCATCTGCTTTCTTGTGGGATTTAGATCTTAAAACAAATTTTCCTCAATTGAATCGCAATTGAATAAGAGCATTGAAATCTGAGATCCCTCATTAGACAGTTTGTTATTTCAGAGCATTTTCTATTTACTGTGACTTATTTAGAATACAGTATAATCCTGTGAAAGCAATTCTGTTTGTTCAAAATAGTATATAATTGAAAATAGTTGCAGTTCTCAATTTGACATAAAAATCTCCATATTTTTTATTGGAGAAATTTAATTTATTAGAGACATTGTACCATCTGAATCTATTAATATAATATTTCTTTATGTTCTAAATTAATGAGGTTGGGTTACATCAATAACTAATCACAATTTTAAATCTAAATCCTAAATCATTTAATAGAACTTTGCAATGGTTTCTTTTTTTTCGATTCCCCATTTTTTTGGTGTGTGGTGCTGAAGTTTGAACTCAAGCCCTTGTGCATGCTAAGCAGGCACTCTACAATGAGGCCATACTCCATCCCTTAAATATTTCATTTTATAGCATTAATATAATAAATGCTTATATTTTTAAAAGCCAGTAGGATTCTTAGGTTTATACAGAAAATCAGCAGGCTGGTGAGATGATTCATTCAGTAAAAATATTTGATGCATTGTCATGATGACTGACTTTGAGCCCTAAAACCCAGTAGGAGTGAACTGATTTCTGACATTATCCTCTGACTTCCACATGCACACTGTGACATGCATACATGTATTCTCTTCTTTTCCACCTTCTCCTTCCTCTTCCTCACTCCTCCTCCTTGGCCATCAGGATGGTGATACCAAAGAACAACAACACTGTTCCTCCATTTTGTGCCCACTTTATACACTATGTTGGTGAAACCCAACCACTCAGCATTCCCTTCTGATTAGAAGGAAATATGGGTCTCTGGTCTGGCTCAGCAACAGCATCCTACAGGACTAGAAAGGACTAGAGTACTGACTGGTTGTTTCTAACCCAGAACACCAACCCTATATACAGCCTATATACAAAATTGATACATTGACTGCCTTCTCTTTTGGGCCACATGCCCCTTTTCTCTCTCCCTCTCTTTTTAAATTATAAACTGGTTGACCTTTTAGCTCAGGCTTCTTATTAACTCTTTTTTTTAATTTTATTTATTTATTTATTATGTATACAGTGCTCTTCCTGCATGTATCCCTGCAGGCCAGAAGAGGGCACCAAATCTCATTGCAGATGGTTGTGAGCCACCATGTGGTTGCTGGGAATTGAACTCAGGACCTTTGGAAGAGCAGGCAGAGCTCTTAACCACTGAGCCATCTTCCAGCCCCGCTTCTTATTAACTCTTATATTTTACATTAACCCATAATTCTTGTCTGTGTTAGCCACATGACTTGGCACCTTTTCTAAGTAGGGCATTCTCATCTTGCTTCCTCTATGTCTGGGTGATGACTCCCCTTTTCTCTTATACCACAAAATGCTAGGACATATTTTTGCCTTCTGAGGTGAAATGAGCCTTGCTTTGTAGCATTTGCCTATTTCTGGTATGAAAACATTCCCATCACAGCTCACTTCAGCCACCAATGGAAAGAAAACTGAGCAACAATCTGAGCACTGAATAGACACCAAATCATCACTATCTTTGAGAACAGGACTCAGGTCTTTCTTCAAGTTCCTCCATTTCTGAGGCCTTGATATTCCCAACAAATATATGAGAAAGTGTAGGAACTTTAAAAACTATAGCCAAATAAACATGGTTGCATGTGGTGGCACTTGCCTTTATCCCAGGACTCAGGAGATAAAGAGAGGCACATCTCTGTGAGTTCAAAGCCAGTCTGGTCTACACAGTGAATTCCAAGCCAACCAAGCTTCCATAGAAAGATCCCATCTAAAAAATTAACATTAAAAGAGTTTGCGGAGGAAGATTAGAAGCCTGTTCTTACCCCGCCACTGCCATCATCCAAGGGACAGAGCCTGTATGAAATAAAGCCTCAGATACAAATGAGAGGGTAGGGAACCTCCAAAAGACCATATGCAACATGGTTGGATGCTTTGGTGTCTCTATTCAGCGCATTAGTTCACTTCCATTCTTTTTAAAAAATATTTTATTTATTTATTATGTATACGATATTTTCCTACACACTAGAAGAGGCACCAGATCTCATTATAGGTGGTTGTGAGTCACCATGTGGTTACTGAGACTTGACTCAGGACCCCTGGAAGAGCAGGTAATGCTCTTAACCTCTGAGCCATCTCTCCAGCCCTTCACTTCCATTCTTGAGGGTGATTTTTCCTTTCTTAATAATCATCTATTTCTATTCCATTCCCCACTTAAAATGCATGACTTCTTCTCCATCTATCTTCCTGGTGGCTGACAGGATTTCCCCCTAAACTCTACATTGTCTTCAGGTCTCCTTCTGAATTATTTCTAAAATCTTTAATTAACAAGATAAAGAACTCTAAAAGGGAACCTCAGTTTTCCCAGTAGACTCCACTGGTTCAGACATTGGTGTGGGATAATGCTCTTTTTTTTAAAAAAATTTATTTTATTATTAAGTATTCAGTGGTCTGCCTACATGCATGCCTACAGGCCAGAAGAGGGCACCAGATCTCATTACAGGTGGTTGTGAACCACTATGTGATTGCTGGGAATTGAACTCAGGACCTTTGGAAGAGCAGGCAGTGCTCTTAACCACTGAGCCATCTCTGCAGTCCCAGATAATGCTCTTGTATACTGTAAAGATTTGTCACTTGTATTAATTTAATAAAATGCTGATTGGTCAGTAGCCAGGTAGGAAGTATAGGTGGGGCATCCAGACTAAGAGAATTCTGGGAAGAAGAAAGGCAGAGTCAGTCACCAGCCAGATACAGAGGAAGCGAGATGAGAATGCCTTACTGAGAAAAGGTACCAAGCCATATGGCTGAACATAGATAAGAATTATGGCTTAATTTAAGTTATAAGAGCTAGTTAATAATAAGCCTGAGCTAATTAGCCAAACAATTTATAATTAATATAAGCCTCTGTATGTTTCTTTGGGACTGAGTGGCTATAGGACTGAGCAGGACAGAAACTTTTGTCTACAAGACATCTACAGTCTATCTGCAGTGAAGAGAACCACCAAGTGCTCTGTTTGTCTTCCTTGGAAGATAACACTGTGTGTTGAGTTCTTAATTTTTTGTTGTTGTATTTTGATACCTTTATAAAAGTCTATTTTTAAAAAGTCAATTTCATGCACTAATGTTAAACATGTGGATATTGTGTCTTCTATAGGCAAACTTATGGCACTGTACTGATGGAAGGTCTGGGACTTCCTTATTCTGCATTGCGTTAACCATGTCTCTTTCTTCCACAGTTGACAGGCCTGTTAGAGTGTATGCAGATGGAATATTTGACCTCTTCCACTCAGGTCATGCAAGGGCACTTATGCAAGCAAAAACACTGTTTCCCAACAGCTACTTGTTGGTAGGAGGTAAGAAGTGCATTTTCTTTGTCCAGACCCTCCCTTATAATATGCTTCCTGAAAAATATCCCTTTCAGATGTCCATAAATAAAATCTGACATTGTTCATGTTTCCAGTTCAGCCTATACCTCCTTACTTGTTCACTACTTGAAATTTAAAATGACATTTAAAACTATAGGAGAAATTACACCATGAGATTGTGTACCATTGTAACAGAGAGAGAGAGAGAGAGAGAGAGAGAGAGAGAGAGAGAGAGAATAATGATACTTGTCAAGGGTAGCCACCTCATATTTTCATTAATGCCTTTCTCCTGGTATTTGTGACATGATCCAATTTATGTTTCTAACGTTTGCTAGAGGATGAAGGAAAAAGCAGTATTATTCTGATTTCAAATCTTGGAGAACTAGAGGGGTTTAGGATGATTGGTGGAGCACAAAGTTGTTATCTATTTTACCTGTGTGTGACCTGTAGCACTTAGAACAGCGTCATGCTAATAAGAGAGGCCTAACTGTTTGTACAGCTAAGTACAGTGTAATAAGGAAATGGAGGTTTATACATCCAGAGCATCTTGGTTCACAATGAAGGAGCTGACATACTTCCGAAGAGTATAGAAAGAGAAACATGGCTTGATATGGACTGACATTTCATCCTCCAGAAGACTTACCTATTGCAATTTTGGTGAAAATGTAGTACTTGACTATGGAGACTTGCACGTCACTTCTGTAGCTCTTGAAGCAGTACATCCATTCATTGTGTTTAGTTTCATAACCCTCTACTGGGATCAGTTTCCATGGTGCTAAATTGGACTAGGCACTATAAACCTTGAGATCTCCAAGAGGGGAAAAAAAACATACAGCCAGGACATTCTAGTGTCTAATATCATGTTATATTATGCAAGTATTAAACTACTTTCTGGCAATTTCAGAAGGAAAACTTGCAGATTTTGCTAAGGGTGCTAACCATGTGACTATTGGATGGCGTTCTTTGAGAATGACACAATGGTAAAAGCAATGGATAATAGGCAAGTCATATGAAGGGACCCCAAGGAAAAACTATTTTGTGCCCACTTACCTTTGTCCTGTCTCCAGAGTGAATATTGCCACTTAGAGTCTTCTGGGCTACTGGAGCCTTGGGAAGACAACTGCAGCATGTGGGCTCAAGCCATTTAGATGATCTGAGTTCAGATGTGGTTTGGTATGGGTAGGGTCACAATTAACTATGTGACCCATGGGTCCACATGAGCCTTGGCAAGTTGTCACTTTGTAACTTTGTATTTGCTGCCACTGGTTTCTCCCTGTGTATTTCCTGTCCAGGAAGATATATGCTGTGATGACATTTAAACTCTTTAACATTCCACACGGAGCCAGATATGCTGGTACATAACTGTAATCCCAGAAATGGGGAGGTTAAGGTAGGAGAATCATGAGTTTTAGGCTAGCCTGGGCTATGTATTAAGTTTCAGGCCAGCCTGAGCTACTCAATAAAACCTGCCTATCTAAAAACAATTAAATTAATTTGGTTAAATAAAGCTGTTTCTCAATCACTTAAATGCCTCCAGTGGAATCTAAAAACTTTGAAATGTGCCATTATACATTTACAAAATACAAAAATTTTATACTTTATAAATTTTGAATACTTTATAAATTTCCCTTTTTCTCCTCAAATTTGTTCTTGCCTAAAATTTTCCTAGTGTGATACTTCAGTGCTTGTAAATCTTTTAGTTGCCTCTGTCATAGTCTCTAGAAGAGAAATATGTGTGTAACTCAGAACACAACCAAGTACCACAGAATGCATTTTGATAAGTGATCGTTAAGCATAAAGATAAATTTGATCAGCAATTTTTCTCTTAAAATGAATAGGATATTCTTATTTATGGATGTACCTGTGGGTGAACAGATTGAGGCAAAGTATAACAAGAATTTTGTTTATGTTTCCATTACTGTACTAAGTACTGAAATATTTGTTCCCACAAATGTCCAGGTAGGAATGCAAGGAGTTGGTTAAAGTGATATCACTCATCTCCTTGAATTATTTGCCCTAATTCACAAAAACAATTTTATTATTATCGTCACGAAAGCGTCTTATTTGTTTGTCAGGCGGTGGTTCATAAGATCTTTCACAAAGAATGGACTGAAAATGGCTCTGACCTGCAAAGAGATTTGTTATAAGCTTTTAGAATCATTTGTTCTTTCTCTTTCTGGGAATTTATAACAATAGGTTTTATCAAGACTTATCAAATGGCTCTTAATTATCACCCTTGCTTCTTTACTTGAAAGCAACTTATTCAAGCAGATACATGCAAAATGAGAGAGAAATGGAAGTATCGGTAATTGTGTTACACCATTGCCAATCTAACAATTGCTGAAAGAATGTTTTTTGCATTTACTTTTAAAACATTTTTTTTAAAAATAAATCAAAGTGTTGGGTTTGGGATTTTAGTCTACTGAATTTGCAGAACATACCTTCTAATCTAATCGGCAAAATGAGTCCTGTAGACAGATATTTCTTTGGGCCAGCAGCTCACAAGTAATGGCATGGAGACTTATTATTAATTATGAAAGCTTGCCCTTAGCTTAGGCCTTTCCTCAACTAGCTCTTATAATTTAACTAACCCATATTTTAATCTACATTTGCCTCATGGCTTGGCTACCTCTGATCTGTACTATATGTTTAACTCCTTTAGAGTTGGCATCTCTCTACCTCTCTTCTTCCCAGAGTCCTCTCTGTCCCCAGAAATCCCACCTAACCTCTTCCTGCCCAGATGTTGGCCATTCAGCTCTTTACTAAACCAATCACAGCAGTATATCTTCACAGAATATACAAATATCCCACAGCAGAGCCCTTACTATCAGATTTACTAAAACCTGGAAACCAACACAATGGCTTTTAACTCAACTACATTAATACATTCCAGGAAGCTTCATGAAAAATACTGAGAAATGGTCATAACATATATCATATAAGATAGAATCATTCAAGATAAAATAATAAAGATGCAACAAATGTTATAAACAAGACAATGAGCCAGCATCCTTAGTTTTTTGCAGTATGATATAATTCACAGATAAGATTATAGGGTATTTATACAAAGAGAAATATGGATTTTCTTTTTTAAGAATTATTTTCCTATTTTAAAGATTGTACATATATGGGGGGGAGGTATGTGCACCTGAGAGCAGGCACCTGTGGAAGCCAAAGGTGTTGCATGTCCCTAGAGCTGAAGTTACAGGTATTTGCAAGCCAGGTTGTAAGCCGCATGATGAGGATGCTGGGAACTAAGCTCAGGCCCTCTGCAAGAGCAGTACTTGGTCTTAACTCTAAGCCATCTCTCCGTCCTGCTTGCCCCACCACCACCTTGGAGACAGAGTCTCACATGAAAAAAAAAAATCAGTTTTTGTTTTTAGAAACAGGGTTTCTCTGTGTAGTCCTGGCTATTCTGGAACTCACTCTGTACAACAGGGTGACCTCGAACTCCACCTGCCTCTAGCTTCCTAGTGCTGGGATTAAAGGTGTGTGCCGCCACCACCACCCAGTGAGAAATATGTTTTTTAAAGGTATGTTATTCTGAGCTAGGCATAGTGGTGCACACCTTTAATCCCAGCACTTGGGAGACAGAGGCAGGTGAATCATTGAATTTGAGGCCAACCTGGTCTACAAAATGAGTTCTAAGACAGCCAGAGATTCACAGAGAAACCTTATCTCAAATAAATAAATAAAACAAAATTTAAAAAGGCATGTTATTCATTCTTTAAATAGTGCGTGCTTGGCTTTCAGGAATAATTCCATAAAATCAAATATAAAAATCAGAAATAATTATCTTTATTAGGTACCATGATTAAAAGTTTCCTACCTATTTAAAGAGAGAAGGAGGCATATTACTAAAAATCAATTGTGGGTAACTTTATTTTTTATCATGGGGGGGTAGAAAATAAACATTTCAGAAGCTGAAATTTAGTAAGGTCTATCTCTAAATGAAATATTTTATGATGGGAATTAATAAAATAGTTTTTTTATCTTCCTTTAAAATAATGCATGTAAAATATAATGTAATGCATATAAAGGTAATGTAAATGTTTTACCCAAGCCTTTATTCCAGTGTATCTTAAAATTTTTATAATTCTGGAAAATATTCCAGATATATTTTTGAGATGCAGCAGTACCAGCCCATACATCTCTGGCTTATTAAAGTGATTTTGAAGTGAATAGCTGGAAAAAAATGCTTACTCTTAACTACAAGAGAAAAGCCATTTTTAGGTTTCAATATGAGTGTTGAGAATAGCCAGAAAAATGCTTACCCTTAACTACATGAAAAAGCTATTTTTCACATTCAATATTTCTTTCCAGTCCTCGTTTTGCTTTTTGAATTCCTGGACTTTGCCCCTCAAGATCCATGTGTTCTTTGATAATACATGAGAGAAGCAGAAGCAAAATTGTTAGGCCAAAATTTGCATCATTCTCCATTCTACTCTGTTTGCTTCCTAACACCAGCTTTCACCTGTAATAGAAATGCGTGTGGGAGGGAAAGACAAGGAGGCACTAGAGTAGTGGTTCTCAACTTGTGGGTCGTAACCCCTTCGGAAGCTGAAGACCCTTTCACAGGGAACACATAGCAGATAGCCTGTACATCAGATATTTACATTGCTATTTGTAACAGTAGCAAAGTTACAGTTATGAATTAGCAACAAAAATAATTTTATGGTTGGGGTCACCCACAACATGAGGAACTGTATTAAAGGGTCACAGCATTAGCAAGGTTGGGAACCACGGCTCTGTAGGTTCTTGGCCTCTCCATGGTCTCTAAGGTTTGTGCTATTGTGTTGCTCCTCACCCTTTGCAATCCTTCATAGTGAGGTTTGCATGGTGCCTCTTTCCTAGCTGCGAAGAAGGCAATTTCAGATCTAAAGACTTTCCCTGGCATATTAATTTTAAGAAATTATACTGCTAGAAGTTGAGGTTCTGGACATTGGTTCCTTTAAAGCTCCCTGTTCTCAAGTACCCAGTCACCTCTGCAGGCCCTTGAGGCTATGTGTACCCAGTACAAGGAGACCTTTGTCTTAGATTATCTTTTCAAAGTGTCACAAGCTAACTTAACAGCAGAGAGCTCTAGCCTGAGCAAAGTTAGGACACACTGAAAGAAAAGCTATTCTGTCTCATTGGTTGAATGGGTGACTCTCAAGTTAATGTGTGAACAAATCAAAATGCTTGTAGTGAACTGCAAGGGTATGTCATACTAATTACATCTGCCGGTGGATTTATCATCGAATTCCTCTGGATGATGCTAAGCTAAGGTTTCATTCACAAAACCACTGTGTTTGTCCAAGTACACGGACAGGTTCTTGGTGGAAGTCTTTGGTGTTCAGCAGAAATTATTTATTTATTGTGTGTGTGTGTGTGTGTGTGTGTGTGCGTGCATGTGTGTGTACGTGCATACACATGTGGACATGTGTGTACATGTGTGGACGTCAGAGGATCACTTGCAGGAGATGGTTCTTGCCTTCTACCATATAGGTCTCAGGAAGTGAACTCAGATTGTCAGGCTTGGCCGCAGTGTTTTTACCTGCTGAGCCATTTCACTGGCCCCCAGAAATAATTCATTCAAGGACCAGAAGCTAGAAGTGCTGAGGTTTACTTTTCAACTTGAGTAACAGACACTTACATATTTTCATTGTGATTACAATACTTGCATGTATAATTTTAAGCACACAACATGTAATGATTGGAAATTTTTTTCTGTACAATCTTACCATGTTGGCAACATCTTAATAAACTGAGAATATCTACTTACAAGGTACTGTTTTATCCATCTTAATATTAAAGTGTAGCTCAATAAATTAAAAATTTGCAGCAGATAGGAGTTTTTTAGGCCTAAACATTTTTCTTTTTCTTTTTGACTTATTTATTTTTATTTTATATGCATTGGTGTTTTGCTTGCATGTATATCTGTGTGAGGGTGTAAAATCCCCTGGAACTAGAGTTGCAGACGGTTGTGAGCTGCCATGTGGCTGCTGGGAATTGAACTTGGGTCCTCTGGTAGAACAACCAGTGCTCTTATCCACAGAGTCAACTTTCCAACCCAAAGCCTGAACTTTTTTTTAAAGGGTAAGTCTCACCAAACACCAGCCTCTACCTCAAACAAAGGGAGGAACCTGAAGCCTGCACCCAGATGTGAACACCAATTACTAGAGACATTCATTCCACATCTCTCTTAAGGTTTTGCCACTAGCCCCGCTTCCTGTAGTTTCCATAGACATTTGACCTTTTGCCCACTGCTTGAAGGAATCTTCTCTTCTGTTACCTTCTCCCCTATACAAGTCCGCCAAGGAGCTCTAGCAGGAAGCAAATGTCTTCCAGCATCCCGATCATTAGCATTTCTCCAAGGAGTTTGTAGCCAGAACCTGGACAAGCAATTGGAGTTAGGGTAAGGGAAAGACAGCAGCACAAAGCCAAAAGGAATAGTTCTCCTAATGGCCCTAAATTACTACTATTATTAATAAATGGCTAATATTTTAAAGCATCACTCTTTGTTCATGTGGATCATCAAACTGAGTTCTCAAAATTTCACCCTATTGCAAAGACCAGACTATTAGAAGAACTTTCCCAGTAAGAGAGGAGCAGAGCTGGGATTAGAATCCGAGTCTTTGGGGGTTCAAAAATCCAAGTCCTATGCTATTTTTTCTTTCCTGCAGGGTGCTTCACTGGGAGCACAGTGAGCTGTCAGGATAGGTTAGCGGCAGCCGAGCTTCCAGAGAGTGCCATGAATTCATCCATGGAATCCCATTGCTTGGAGTTCTCCATCTGGTTGTCAGAGTGCATTTGCCAAGACCCAAGGACAACAATACTGCTTTGGGTGTAATTAATGTTTAGACAATACGGGGGTCGGCACGCTCAGCTGCTTCTTGAGGTCACTCCCGACTATGAGAGAAGCTGTGTGTTGCCGCAAACAGGATGTTTGTTTTCTTTGCACTCTATCAGGAGGCCATTATCTTGGGCGTGTAAAAGTCATATGAAACTGCTCAGGTGCAGGTTCAAAAAGGGGGGATCTGTGCCAGACCTAGTTTTGGGCTCTCTGAAAGATAAAACTGACAGATCTGAAGTCCATTTCTACTCAACATGATTCCTGATGTATCTTAATAAAGTTCTGGTAGAATATTGAAAAACTCCTAGGTCTACTTGTAAATAGAATAGTGTGGCCCATATATCATTCCTATTTATGGAATCAAAAGCTGACACAATCAGTGGGTCAGTGCATAGCAATTCTGGCCCTGCTACCTGCCCCCCACACCCTCTGCTGCCTCTGAGCGTGATGGACCCTTTAGAGGCAAGCCGGTATCTTCACTCAAGTTGTTCCTATTATGCCTCAGGGGACTTGCACGTGTTATAAAGCATCAGAATCCCCCGTGAAGCTTGTCAAGGACAAGCTGAGTGGACCTCACCAGAGACCCACGGAATCAAAACCCTGAGGAGCAGAGCACACACACACGCACACACACACACACACACACACACCACACACACACCCACACCCACACCCACACACACACAGAGAAAGAGAGAGAGAGAGAATCTTTTAAATATATTCATTAGATTTATTTAACCATGTAAAGAAGTGCTGCCTCTAGGTTACGCTGGTCAGCTAAAAAACATTCTATGATACATGTAGCTGTGGCAATATGCTACAACAGACAAAGCAATTATACTCCAGTTTTCACTCCAGGGTGACTTTTGTTTTAACTAAAACACTGATAGCATGAAAATTGTTTTCCCATTTGATTGAAAGGATTATAAAATCCCACACTCTGACAAAGGAAGCAATGTTGGGCAACACCTCTGCTAACTGCTTCTACTTTACTTCCTCTGCTGTACACTCAGCTATACAATCTTTTTTTTTTATTTAACTTTATTTTATGTGCATTTGTGTGAAGGTGTCAGATCTCGTGGAACTGCATTTTCAGACAGTTGTGAGCTACCATGTGGGTGCTGGGAATTGAACCCGGGTCTCTGGAAGAGCAGTCAGTGTTCTTAACCGCTGAGCCATCTCTCCAGCCCTCAGCTATACATTCTTATAGATTGCACCATGGCTTTGATGTTGGCCCTCTGTAAGTGACTGAAACAAAGTGGTTTTGGTCAGCTGACATTGACTCCTCTGAGATCTTAAAAATAGAGAGAAATGGCTTTCGGAGTCAAAGGATCATTGTGAATTAATGTGAGATAAATAAGTGATCACACAGGTATTTTTATCTTTTGAGACAGGGTCTCAGGATGTAGCCCAAGCTGGACTAGAGCTCACTATGTAGACCAGGCTGGCCTGGAACTCATAGAGATTCTCCTGCCTCTGCCTCCAGATTGCTGACTCAGACATCATTCTATTTAATAAGCTCCACGGGTGATTTAGCCATGCAGCCATGTTTTGATAATTTAAACTGCTACAACAGAAAGCATCTCAGGAAGTATTTACAGAGGATATAAACATATAGGAGCTATGTAGCCTTTTTGTGTATATACTTACAGATTCATTAGTCTCATGTGCATATGTGTTGAAAAGTGTACCTGCTGATAAAAATTTATTTATTTATTGAGCATCTTTATGCATCAGACACCATTAATTTACTCAACAAATCTTTGTTAAGAACCTACTATGGCCAGGCACTATTCATCAGAAACTAAAACAGCCACTCTGGCCATGGTGATGTCGCACCTATAATCCCAAAACTCGGAAGATTGAGGCAAGAGGATCTCAAGGTAAAAGTCAGCCTGGGCTACACATTGAGTTCCCAACTAAAAAAATACAGTCTATACAATTATGTGAACTGTATAATACTTGGTAATGATAAGAAACAACTATCTGTGTTTGAGACAGGGTTTTGTTCTGTATCCTAGGCTGGCCTTAAATTCATGATCCTCTTGCCTCAGCCTCCCTGATCCTGGGATTGTAGGTATGTATCACCAAACCCTGGTTATACTCTATTTTCTATTTTTAATTTAGAGTATACCTACTTATTTAAATAGCTTACTGTAAATCATTTTTCAGTCTTACACGGGCAGCCCTGTGTATCTTGTATTTACTGTGTCTCTTGGCTGCATCCAAAGGCAGCATCTAGTTATTGATCTGTACCATCTAAGTTTGTATAAATGCATGCTTCAGTGTTTGCACAGCCGTGAAATCAACTAGCAATGCACTTCTCAGAACTTGCCCTTGTTATTAAGAGACGTGACTGTTATTGACATAATAATTGTGTATATTTATTAGGTACAATTTGATGTTTTGATCTATATGTACATGATAGAAATCAAGGTAATTATATAGTAATTATATCCATATGATAACATATCCATCACCTTACCTGTCTCACTTTTTTGTTGATGTTGTGAGAGTGTCTAGAATCTGTTTTAGAAATCTTAAAGTAGACCAAACTTTATTATTAAGTGGTCACCATGCAATGCACGAGATCACTAAAATGTGTTTCTCCAGTCTAACTGAAACTTTGCATCCTTTAATTGAGAGCACCAAGGTCAAAGGAATATTTCTATAAATGATAACTTGGACATTAGATGTGTAAAGGAGCTATAAAGGCAAGTTTTCTGGATGCTGAGCATGGCAGTTGGCTACTACTCCGTGGCCAGATTTGGTTCAGGGGATAGAACATGATTTAGTTCCAGAAAAAAGGATACTTTTGTCTGTAAATGCCACCTTAACCCTTAAGACCAGAGAGTTTACTATGTGTCCATAATACTTAGGGCAGCTCTGACCAGTTTCAGCAAGATGCTCAGCAGGACCTGTACTCATTATGACCTTTCTTCCTGGTACACAGGGAACATTAGGAAATCTGCCTTAGCCAACCAAAATGTAGGCGAGTAAGTATGATTTTTGCTTAGTTCATTTTAATAATTTTTTGAGACAGAGTTTCTCTGTGTGTAGCTCTGGCTGTTCCGGAACTCACTCTGTAGACCAGGCTGGCCTCAAACTCACAGAGATCCACCTGCCTCCACCTCCCAAGAGCTGGGATTAAAGGCCTGTGCCACCACCTCTCGGCCTAAAACACTTTTAAGTAAATCTTCAAAAAATAAAAACCTCACTCCTTTATAAGGCTGAAGGTAAAGGAAGTGACTATTACCATTTAAGGGCTTTATATCTGGGAAGGATGGGAAGTTATGGGAAGGCTGACCTCTGTTAGATCAGATCTTCTAGTGTATAATTCTCACTGATGCCAGGTACCTAGTGAAAACACACTCCTTTTGTTTTGCCAAAGAAACCAGGTCTACCACAGGGTGAGTGGCAACAGCATTTAATACCTTTTCCTGTTTCAGTCTGCAGTGATGACCTTACTCACAAGTTCAAAGGTTTTACTGTGATGAATGAGGCAGAGAGATACGAAGCCCTGAGACACTGCCGCTACGTAGACGAAGTCATCAGGGATGCACCGTGGACTCTCACGCCAGAGTTCCTGGAAAAACACAAGGTACCACTCTTCCTTCCACATTCTTCCAGAAACCAGATTAGAGGCCCTGGCTCTGTAACTGAGCCTACAGGAAACCTGGAGACTCTCACAACTTCTGAAAGGGGAAGCTTTAGGAGTTGACATGTGGTGTCACTTGATGTAACACTTCTCTTTTGCCCAGAGCTAAGGATTGCCATCTTCTCCTTGTCTTGGGTGCAGGTATTAGAGCCAGGCTAGCGAGGTCCAAATGCTGCCTCCCTCTTCCTCTAAAGAACCATGAGCAAGGGGCTGGAGAGATGGCTCAGCAGTTAAGAGCATTGCCTACTTTTCCAAAGGTCCTGAGTTTAATTCCCAGCAACTACATGGTGGCTCACAACCATCTATAATGAGGTCTGGTGCCCTCTTCTGGCCTTCAGGGATACACACAGACAGAATATTGTATACATAATAAATAAATAAATATTTTTTTAAAAAAAGAACCATGAGCAAGATTCTTAACCACTGGACTCTGTTACTTCACCTACAGAACTGCATGAGACTGCTGTCCTCCTTGTGGTACCATTTTAAGGAGCTAATGAAAAAAATACAAGTAAAACACTTGGAAAGCTGGCTGTCCATAGCAGGCACTCCAAGGATGCCA
Organism: Ondatra zibethicus; assembly: GCA_004026605.1. Taxonomy (NCBI): domain Eukaryota; kingdom Metazoa; phylum Chordata; class Mammalia; order Rodentia; family Cricetidae; genus Ondatra; species Ondatra zibethicus. The sequence goes on along the minus strand of PVIU01004863.1, from coordinate 78,056 downwards.
TTGTTACTACCATCAGCAGCATCATTGTTGGTTCTCACACTCACGGGCATCCTTAGGCATGGAACGAATGTATACACATCTTACCTCGGAGGTCAGGGGTGAGGCTTTAAGGAAATAATTTTATAGCTATGATTTTGTAACTCTGAGATTCCTACTGACATAAGAATTTTATTAGTTGAAAACATGAGACATTCTTTTGATCTGCATCAAATTATGTTCTTTGTATCTCCCGACCAGCCCCACACTAGGAGCTATTCTTTCCTTTTATAAGCAGTACAAAAAAAAAATAAGATTAAGCTGTTCTAAGAATTTTCTTTTCTATTTTTAAATTTGCAATGCAGAAGAGAATAGAGAACACTGATAAATGTGCATGGGTAATAGCAGAGGAGACAATTTCCTGGTGAGAATGAAAAGAAAAGAGGAAAAACTACAATATGATTTACTACCAGCAATCATACTTTTTTTTACTTAGCATATATTATATATTCAGTATATGACAGGCATTTTAGAGGATACTAATAATGACCATACTGAATGTCATTTATTATTTACCATATGCCCAGCACTATGCAAAGGACTTTGTTATTATACAAAGTGGGTTCAGTGTCATGGCTGCCCTTAGTTGTTATTATTATGCATTGAAGAGGGGGAACTAAGCTTGAGTACGGAGGAGAGAATTAGTAACAACAACAGTAATAAAATACATATTGAGTATCGGTTTCTATTTTTAAGCACTGTTACATATCATTTAATACAGAAATTCTTCTTTGAATTTGCACCCCAAAGGAAATATTTCGGCTGTCATTGCTAGGGGGTGCCACTGACATCTAGTGGGTGGAGGTATGAGATGCTGCTCAGTATCTTCCAATGCACAGGACACCTGTACACACACGCCCCAAGATTACCTAGCCCCTGCCGGTATTGAGACTGAGGAATCCTGATTAACTTCCTCCTTCCCGTTTATGGGTTTTATAACTTGTAAGTGCTAGATAGGAATGGTACCTTAGAAAATTAAACTATTAGTCAAAAGTGCTTCTTGAGGTAGACTAAAGGCCCACTGTTAACAGCTTTAAAAGCTGTGCAGAGAATGTTTACTTGGTGAGGTAGGAAACAGGGGTGAAGATTAGCAGGCATGAAGACCAGAAGAAAATTGTTCAAGAAGGCATATTAGTTACTTGTGCCATTGTTGCCACAAAGTATCTCAGCAAACAAAAGGAGAAAGGGAGGAAGGGAGGCAGGGAGGGAGAAAGGAAGGATTTATTTTGTAAATTCCAGGGGATGCAGTTCCTCATGACAATGGATGGATGTGTGGAAGCGGAAGCAGGAAGCAGCTGGCCACACTGCATCCAGAGTCAGGAAGCAGAGAGCAGCGAAAGCTTGGGCTCAGCTCACTTTCTCCTTTTTATTAGGTTCCGGAGCCAAGCCCATAGAATGGTGCTGCCCACGCTCAGGGTTGGTCTTGCCCCTCAGTTAACCTAACAAGAATCCCCCCACAGACATGCTCAGAGATGTTTCCAGGGTGAGTCTAGACCTCTTTGAATTGATAAGAAAGATTAGTCACCCCAGGAGGACAGCCGACCTGACAACAGGATGGCTTGGAGAGGAAGTCCAGATGGAAGCTGGGGTCAGCTCAGAAGACAGGGACTGCTGCTGTGAGGCTGATCTTGAGGGGCTCTTGAAGCTGTCACAGCTGCTCTGATGAAGATGGTCATGGCTTGTTATGCCCAGAGGACAGCATTCTGGGGCCGCATTGGAGTGGAGAGGGGAGGAGTCACCAGCCCCTTCCAAATCTCTAAACCTACCCCTCCGCACCAGTGGCAATGACCTGTTGGTCTTCCTTTAACAGATTGACTTTGTGGCTCATGATGACATCCCATATTCCTCTGCTGGTTCTGACGATGTTTATAAGCATATAAAGGAAGCAGGTGAGGCATTTTCCTGTCCACTACAGCACACAGGCAAGCCTAAGACGACAGCTGCTCTAGGCCTACAACGTGTATATCCAGAGTGTTGGAATAGCCACTGTCACCGGAGCAGCCAGGTCTGTACCATCCTCTTTGCAAGGACTCCCTCAGAACTCAGGAGAACTTGGTAAGAACTGGGTAACACCTTTCAGTCCCAACCTTGCTAGTAAGGAGTTCAAAGAGAAGGGATCTCATGCGCTTCCAACTTGGAAAGCTGCAGAGAAGCTGAGAAAGAGCGTGCAGAGGGGAGGGAGAGAAAACCTGGTTGGTGCATGAGTCCCACCATGATGGGTCAGGGCATGGGGGATGAATACCTTCTTAACGTCAGAGCTGCAAGCCAACTCTTCCTTCCTTAAAAACAGCAGCAGACACGTAGACCAGGGATTGGGATCAGCTAAGAGACCCCAAGGTTAACTGAATTGCTGCTCAAGAACTCCTTAGCATCTGGTAGTAGTTTCCTTCCCAGGTGAGTGGTCTCAGTAAAGGAGGAATAACAACAAAATGACTGCCAAGGTAGTGATTTTAATAGATAGATAGATAGATAGATAGATAGATAGATAGATAGATAGATAGATAGATTGTTTTTTTTTGAGACATATTACATAGAGAAAACCTGTCTCAAAAAAAAAAAAAACAAAGCTCTGTAGACCAGGCTGGCCTCGAACTCACAGAGATCCGCCTGCCTCTGCCTCCTGAGTTCTGGGATTAAAGGTGTGCGCCACCACACCTGGCGGTAGTGATTTTAGAATGCTGGTTTTGTTCATGACTCTTGTTGAGCAGGGTCTTAACAGGAGCCTTGACTGCTTGCTTCTTTTATCTTTTTATCCTTTTTTTTGGGGGAGGGGACGACAGACTTTTACTCTGTAGCTCTGGCTGGCCTAGAAACCACTATGTACATTTGGCTGGCCTAGAACTCCCAGAGCTGGCCTGTTCCTGCTTCCCAAGATCTGAGATTAAAGGCCTGGGCCACCATGCCTATTGTGTGTGGTTTCTATAAAATGTAATACTGGGGATTAAGCCTAGGGCTTCCCATACACTGGGCAAACCCCCTACCACCTCTACCATAGGCTGAGAGCTTTTTGCTTGACTCTTTCAAGTTGCTATAGCTAGATGCTGAAAGGAGCAGCTGTCACCTAACTGTAAGCCAGGAGCTCAGCTGTGGTTGTCACTGGGGCACCAACACATTGTCTCCATGTTACTTGGGCTTCATGAAGGCTGGGAGCGACTGTCTAGGGAGCAAGCAAATTTAACGTTTCTATAAGGCTTCCTGTGGCCATCATCTATATAACCTTTTAAGTATAAGCAAGTCGCTGAGGCTAACCCAAATTCAAGGGCAAAAAGAGTGTGGGCCTCTTTTAAGAATTATTTTTCTATATTCTTCTTTTGTGTATGTGTGTATCTCTTACTAAAACATTTGCTTTCTTAAATTTATTCCTTGAGAGTGTCATACATGTATATAATGTATCTTGATCATGGCCAAGCCAAATACTCTCCACAGCCTTCCAAGGCCCCCAATACTCTCATCTTCTACCTTCATGTCCTCTTCCTTTTTAAAAACTGTAATCCACTGAGTCCGATTGGTGCTGCTCATGGGGCCATGCAATGGAACATGGGCAGCTTGCCAATGTGGCCTTTCATCACAGTTCACTTTCTGAAATGAGGAGTTAGGTGGCATTTGGTTTCCTTGGAAGTACGGGCCTAAGACTAAGTAAGGGTATGTGACTTCGTTTGCACAGAGATCCTTCCTTGTGGTCCCCGGATCTGCTCTGCTGGCTCCACTGGGAGGAAGATTCTACATAGAGAAGGCCATAGAGTGGCCACTGTGGAAGGGAGCATCTCAGAAATTATCTGAGTACCCATGTGCAGCTTTTCTACTCTGCAGTCTATTTGGAAAGTCAAAAATCACTTTAAAAGAAGCCAGAGACATCATGAGTATAAATTAAGCAGTACAACATTGGGCTCTGTTTGTCAGAGCTGAGCGTCAGAATCCTCTAGCAAAGCTGGCCAGGAAGATGGCGCCGAGATGAAATAGACTGTGAGGCCCACGTTACTCATTGTCATTCCGATAGTGCCTACTACTGTTGAAAGTTGCTTTATTAACATGTGCTTTGCTGCTTCTTAAAATAGCCTCCATAACCAAACGCTGCAGTTCTGAAAAGCATGATAAAAACGGTTCTCTGATCATGCTCATTACTGAATATTTTTAGCAGAGCAATAATTAGGATTTGGAGGAAGCTGGGTGCCTCATTATGTCAGCAGAGGGCTTGGCTTCTTTCAGAGCCGTACCTCTCAAGCAGCCAAAGCAAATCCCCCCCCAGCTCCAAATCTGTTCTCAGTTACTCAGTTGTAAAGACCCAAGTCTCTGACTTTAGACAGGGCAAGATCATATCCCCCGTGTCTAAGTGACTTGCTAAAATCAATTAGTAGCTAAAGAACCATCACATTTCATCAGTCCTGAAGAAAGACAGGATAGCTTTTCTGCAGAAAGTCTCCAACTGTTCCAGTTAAGGTGAGGATGCTGTCTATCCCAGACCTGCTGGCTCGGGGCTCACACAGGGAGCCACCACCTGCCAAAGCCCTGCTCCCATACTTGGTCAAGTTGGAGTTCTCTTTGCATCCCTGGGGTTATATGTTTGCATTTTCTACCTTCCATTTCATGTGTTTGGTTTTACCCTTCTAGAAAACGATCAGAGAAGTTTCAGACCTAGTGGCCAACTCGAACTCTGTCTGTTGCTCTGTCTCCAGGAGCAGCAGTATCATCCTGCTGTCAATGCTGTGAATGTGAATGTGCAGATGACATGTTTTTAAAGATCCTGAAGGGACCCTGTGGGGCAGCCAGACAGAAACACTCAGAGAGGATTGGCTTTAGAAGGATGCTCAGCATCAGTATTCATCTTGTCACTCATTCAGCAAAATAGTCTAATAGTGCCTGCTGGTCACCTGGTACGAGACTACCAAAGAAAGCAAGAAGGGTGTGGTCCTGTCCTTCATACAGACCCAAGGCAGGAAAGACAGTTGCTAAGGGAGGTGTTTTCTCAAAGCCCTTGCAGTATTTGAAGGAAAAGAGCTGTGGGGCTGATAAACAGGAAGATCTGCTTTGGGAGTTGAGACGTAATTTCTCGATACTAAACCTGAAACCCAGTGGGTGACTAAGTTAAGCAGACAGAGACTGTGGCAGACAGAGAGGAGAGCTGATAGACAGAGACTGTGGCAGACAGAGAGGAGAGCTGATAGACAGAGACTATGGCAGACAGAGAGGAGGAGAGCTGATAGTGTTAGGGCACTGAAGAAGTTTGGTATCGCTAGGAACAGGCCTAGCTTCATAGACTTTTCATAGTTAGGGTTTCTATTTCTGTGAACCAACACCACGACCATGGCCACTCTTATAAAGGAAAACATTTAATTGAGGTGGCTTACATTTTCAGAGGTTTAGTCCATTATCATCATGGAAGGAAACGTGGTGGCTTGCAGAGAGTCATGGAGAAGAGACAGAGTTCTACATCTTGATTTGCAGGCAACAGGAAGTGAACTGTGTTCCACACAGAGTAGAGCTTGAGCAAAGGAGATCTCAAAGCCCACTGTGACACATTTCCTCTGACAAGGCCACACCTACTCCACACCTAGGTCATATATCCTAATAGTGCCACACCCTATGAGCTTATGGGGGCCAATTACATTCCAACTGCCACAGCCTATAAGCGAAACAATCCCAGTCCTTGGTAGAATGCAGGAGCCTTGACTGAGGGAGTAAAGAGGAGAGGAGGAAGTGCAGGAAGGGACTATGTAAGCTGTGGCAGAACCAAGTTAAAGGCTTTATTCTAAACACAGTAGCCAGCCAAGGAAGAGAAATGGCAGGCATGCAACACGCATTTAGAAGGATGGCTCTGTGGATCTTGGCTGTGTGTATTTAAGTGAACAAAAATGGCATCCCATGAGCTGGAGAGATGGCTCAGTGGTTAAGAGTACATATCGCTCTTGCAAAGGAACTGGGTTCAGTTCCTACCATCCATGCCATTCAGCTCACAACTGCTTGTAATTACAGCTCCAGGAATCATTTTGCCTCCCTGGGTACCTGCATTCATGGGCTTGCATGCATGTGCACATACACATGCACGCATACACACACACACACACAGAGTGGCATGGCTAAGGACTGATTTTGAGGCTCTTGATGTAATCTTTGATTAAGTAAGGTGGTTTGGGTTTGACTTAAGATGGTGAAAAGTGGTTGAATTAGGGAAGCATTTGAGGAACAGGTTTGTTATTATACATTGATTGGAATTGGACAGTGGGGAAGAAAAGTGGCCCAGATGAGCCCAGATCACCTTGTCTAGCTAACTTCTTAGGTGAGGGAAACTAAGATCGAATAGCTTGCCTTCAGAGGTTTAAGTGACTTGCTGTAAACTGAGAGCCCTTGTCCCCAGGCTTTACCTTGTTGCTGATATAGGACAGATCTAAGTGATTGGAATGATATAGACTAGAAAGATCTCAATTGCCAACACATGATTTTGGCTAACAACAGAATTTTGAGCATGAATCCAGTTCTTACTATGTTTGTAACCATTAGAACTTAGCACCCTTGGGCTTGTTTATTTCCACTCTTTTCCGCATATTCCAGATGAAAGGGTGAAACCACCATGCAGAGTAGGCTATTCTTTTTCTTTCTGGTTTATTTCGAGACAGGGTTTCTCTGTGTAGCTTTGGACCCAGTCCTGGAACTAGCTCTTATAGACCAGGCTGGCCTCGAACTCACAGAGATCCACCTGCCTCTGCCTCCCAAGTGCTGGGATTAAAGGCGTGCGCCACCACCGCCCAGAGAGTAGGCTATTCTTAAAGGAGATAAAATCATCTAGCACATCACACACATGTCCTTAGACAGAGACAACAAAGACTCCTTCTTTTCCTGGGGGGATAACGTGACGCAGACTTCCAGAGGGAAGAAGCTTTGCGGTGATCTGACTCATTCATTGACTCAGTTGTTACGCTATTCCTTCGCTTTGCATTTGCTGAGCACCTTCCTGTGGACTGTTCTGGCCACTGGCCATGCAAAGGCAATTAAGGTATAACTACATTCAAAATGTCCATTGCCGTTTTGATTTAAAGAAGCAAAATATTAGAAAACTACAAAGAACACACAAGCAAATGTCCATGTCTGTACAGAGACAGGTATTAGACATTTGGTTTTGGTCACTGAAGATACCTTTGTGTCCCAAATGCTGGGAGCTCTCTTGTTGATTTCAGCAAAGACATCACAGACGTGCAGCCTTGAAGGTGAACCGCCGAGGGTGAGGAAGAACGCTTGTGGATGGTGGGGGTGGGAAATGGGTGCCAAGAACAGAAAGGAAGAGCTGAGCAAGAGCAAATGTCAGGAGCCGGGTGAGTGGATGGTGTCTCCTGGACCAAGCCTGGGATGATGACTGCGCAGTGCCATGGTAAAGGAAGTATGTGGTATTGAGACTGGAAGGCTCAGCTGGGGCCAGAAAAGAAGGCTTCCCTGGCTACCCAGAAGCTCCAATTTTATCCAGCAAAAAAAAAAAAGGATCATTAAAGGAACGTGGCTGATGAGGTAATCTTCCCTTTATCTTTTTATTCTTACTTGGATAGGCATGTTTGTTCCAACACAAAGAACAGAAGGCATCTCAACATCAGACATCATCACCAGAATTGTCCGTGACTATGATGTGTATGCCCGGCGCAATCTTCAGAGAGGATACACGGCCAAAGAACTTAACGTCAGCTTTATAAACGTAAGTGTGCCTCCCCGTGCACTCTGAGGGCCACTGTATTATACTATCATGACTGCTGTCTACTGTGCGCTGGGTAGTGCTTTTAATGTCATTATTGTCTCATTTAATCCACATTAAAAACCCAATGGTGTGTTTTAGCTTTTGAGAGAGGGTCTCACTGTATTGCCCAGGCTGGCCCCAAAATCATGACCCTCCTGCTTCAGCTTCCCAAGTGCTAGATACACAGGCCTGCGCCACCACACCTGCCCCGCTCAGTAATGATGTATCTATTTACAATTCAGGAAACCAGTGTCCACAGAGGGAACATGAGTCAACCAAGCAGCATAGGCAGCTTCACATTTTATAATGGAACTTCCTTGCTTCCCTCCCCTGACCCCCCCAAACCCCTCTTTAGTTTTCAGATGTGGCAAAGGGTTTCTGGAACATCTGCCCCTTGGGAAAAGCAAGTGTTGTCTTCTCAAAGGAAAGGGAGGCGGGCAGAAGCAATGAGATGTTAAGCCCGGAGAAAATGCTTTCTTGTTTTAACGTTTTACAATTTTCATTTTATTAAGGCCTTACAGATGCTCATTAGAAACCTTAACAGCCGTTTTTTATTGTCCGGAGAAATTACAGCTGCTTAAATAAAGCCTGAAGCCTTTGGCTTCCTTTTGTATTTCTACCTTATTGTTCCCACAGAGCTGCTGTTAGTTTAATAATAGAGCACTGTTAAAACAATCTTTAAAACAAGCAAAACAAGCTGTTACAAGGCAAAGAGAGGAGCTGCATGGTTGGGGGTGATGTTAGTGAGTCTGGACAACTGAGGTTAGCAGGCATCCAAGGAGCCCATGATTTTGATCCAAACAAACACTCTCCATGCATACAGAATTCCAGCCCCCAAATAGACACTGTATTCTCAAAGAGTGATTTGTCTGCAAGAGGAGGCATTTATAATTATGTGCAGCTCTAATTATCCATCATCTTACACAACTGATCATTGGTACCTTCAAAATAGGAGGGGCTCATTAATTGTAAGTCGGTGATTATTCATTGTCCCGATAAAGCAGGGAGTGTTGGGCTTCAGGCCCCTCTAACTTCATACAAGCCAGGCAACAAAATGGAAAATGCCGGGTTCGAGTGGTGCCCGAACACGTGGCTGAAAAGAATTCAGCTAACGTGATGATTTGGTATCTTAGAGAGAATAAAGCCCTGGTTATTTCAATAAATTAAACTGTCTGTTCTTTTAAATTGAATTCAGTCAACCATCCAAGCATAGCAAGCCATTTCCAAAAGTTATTGCTCACTCTCTTTAAATGGTCTTTAGATAAGCCACTTAGCTCAGGGAACCGTGAGGACAGTGGGGGTGTGCTTACTGCCTTTCTATGACAACAAGCCTGGCTGCAGCTCAGAGAGGAAATTGAATGTGTTGGATGGGCGTGTAAATGAATCACAGAACCTCAGAAGTGGCAGAGACCTGATGAGGACCAGTCATCCAATCCATGTCCCTTGACTTTGAGATAAGGAAAACAGAGCCCAGAGAGTAGACAAGGCCAAGGGAGGGTGAGGGAGAGGTGGAGCAGCGGTACCCCTCCAAATCTCGTGCCTCACAGCCCAGTGCTCACTCTACTGTTATGTGCTGTCATTGAGCACTAAACAAAACAGCCATTTCCAGTGTTGAACAAAACATGGAAGAGCATGATATGAAGACAACAGCTAACACTTATCAAGCGCCGATGAGATGCCCATCTGAGCCTCTTGCCTGAGACCACTGGGGGTGTGTAATGATGCTATCCAACTTATAGGTGAGAAAGCAGAAGTCTAGAAGGTTAAACAGCTCACCTCAGACCACACTGCAAATGACAGAAGACAGAGTACCTTCCTGTAGCGCATACGTATGATGTATATAGCTCAGTAGCAACACACACCGCTCATATCCAGCCCTACCCTGAGGTTGCAATGCAGTTTTGGAAAGTCTAAATTGGGGAAATCTGACCTAGTTTCATAACATTTGAGGTATTTTACAAAACTCTAAAGTACAAAAAGAAAAAAAAATATATCCTATGACTCCTTTAGAGACAATATATTGAGATTTCAAAAGGGAAGACCCTTTGTGTGATATTATATGCGTCATTGAGATAAAATGTAGGGAATGTAGATAAATGTCTATGGTGCTTTATGACAACAACAGAGCTAACACACGTGAAACAAATGCCATGCTTTGAGCCACACATCTGCATGCGTGACCTTACCTGGCTGTCACAACAACCCTGTGAGGCAGGGATGCTATCACCCCCATTTACTGATGAGAAAACTGAAGCTTAGAGGTGACTACTGTTTTGCTCAACACAATATGGTTTCCTGGAACATAGGTAGACAACATTCTTGTATAAAGTCTCTAAGCACCAAATCCAGAGAGGCGATCAAAATGAAAGCTTTCTTTATATCCAAGGAAACCAATGCAGTTTAATTGGCCTCATAAAAATATGATAATGACAATTTTAGCATGAGAGATAGGTCCTAAGTCTAGTCAGTGGACAACTTAATATAAACAGTATTGGCTTTAGCACTACCCCAGTAAAACAGAATTCTCAGGCAGACCCTGATCAACCATTCTATATACAATGCATCATTATATCTATGTTCTAAAAGAATTGAGTATGGGTATTTACTCAATAAAGGGTAGTTCTATAGTCTTGTATTCTGTTCTCACATGATTTCAACTCATAGCTGTTGCACAGATTGAACACAGTACTTCCTTTTATACATCCAAATAGACTGATTGCAAGAGGTGCTTTCCTAGGAGTCTAGGCCTTGGGGAAAATGACATCTACCCTTTACATTAGGAGCAAACCCAACTTGATGTGAAATATAACCAATAGAGACGGACTTCTCTGCTGTCCTCTTGAACTAATCTATCATCGATTTTAACCAGGAGAAGAAGTACCGTTTCCAGAACCAGGTGGACAAGATGAAGGAGAAGGTCAAGAATGTGGAGGAAAGATCAAAGGAATTTGTTAACAGAGTAGAGGAGAAGAGTCATGACCTAATTCAAAAGTGGGAAGAAAAATCAAGAGAGTTCATTGGCAATTTCCTGGAACTGTTTGGGCCAGATGGTGCATGGGTATGTAGCTATTTTAATTGGCATTGACATGGCGGGTATTTTCAGCTTATCTTCCTTGCATGGAGCTACTCAAGGATGTCCCTTATCCAGTGGCTTCTGCTCAGACACCATCTCAAGTCACTCCAAGGCCATGTCTGAATTTAGTTACTGATTCATCCCTCAGAATGGTGCCAAATGGTACACAAAGTGGGGTCTTCTCTGTTTCTATTTTCAGAAACTGGAAGCCATTCACTTGCCTTTGAGTGTCTTGTGTTGCAGTTGTTGGTCTTGTAGTTCATCCCAGCCTTCCAGCTGGAGGTGATGCAAAGCTTAGGCTTAAAGGTAACATGAGTCAATGCAACCATGGAGCTTGTGTTGGAAGTCAAGTCCAAGGGCTCTTAGATCAACTATAGGCATTCGTGTTTGGGGGAGGTGTTGTATTAAGTTTTCCAGGAGAGACATGATAAACATGTACACACCCCAGATAGAGTACCAATGACAGACCAAAGTAACAACTTGGCTGAATTCTAGCTTGCTGAAACAATGAGTTTATCACGGTTAACGAGAATGAGTGAGGGATTAATAACAGGTGTGTGAATGACTTCAAAACAAGTGAACCAGCCAAAGTCCCAGCTCAGATTGGATGACAAATTTCCTATAGCTGAGTAGGTACAGTTCCCTTTCAGGTGGCCTTCCACACTTTATATATCCTAGCGGCTCTCAAGACCACAGGTAGCCAGGGCAGAATTACAGTTGGCAGGGAGGTGCAGGAAGGGATGATCAGAATCTTGGATGAGGGTCTAATGACCATCCTCATGATCTCTTTCTATGTGTCAACAGTCCAGGCCATCGAAAGTCTCCTGGCGGCATTCGACATCTGTTCTAATTAAGTACATAGAGGTTATTATGCTTGGGGCACAGTGTTCCCCAGTAGAAGAATGTAAAAGAATGGAGCCGCTCTACCACCTTGGGTTATCAGGATCTCTGTCACTAGAGAGAAAAAAGAGTAGCAGAATCTTGCCTTGTAACTGTGCTGATAAAACCTTGATTCTCCATTTACCCCCTTGGCATGTAGTTGTTGGTATAGGTCCCAAAAGTCTTAAGGGACTGAGACCATGATTCAAGAAAGGAAAGGCATATTTTTTTTCCTCACCTAAATTCTTTAGGCAATTGTGATTCATAACTGTAGAAAAGGAAAATAAAGTTCTGGAAACCACAATGGTATTTCTATTGTTAATGCTCTCCATGAGTACTATTAGCAGAGTTGATAAGGGTTTTGACAAATAGATATCTTTAAATTTACTTCCTTTTTAGAAAGAAATACCATGTATATTTTCATGTGTGTACACGTGTACATGCGTGGGATATGGATGTCTGTGTGCAGAGGCCCGTAGAAGATGTTAGGTGTCCACCTCCATCCCCCTCACTTCTTCCTTTAAATCAGAGTTTCTCCCTGAACACAACGCTCCTGTTTTCTTGCCTAATATGGAAGCCAGAAAGCACCAGCAACCCTCCTGTCCCGGCAAATTAGAGTGCTTGCTATGCAATCAGGAGGACTTGGGTTTGGACCTCAGCACCTGTGTAACAAGCCAGCTGTCCCGTACACAGCTGTGAGCCCACATCTAAATGTGGAGAGACGAGACAGATTGCTGGGACTCTCTAGCCTTAAGCCAACTTTCTTTTGAAAATGCAAAGAAGTGATTCCATTTGCTTTCCTTAATCTTAAATAGACAAGATTTCTTGCTATGATATGAGGCGTCTCTAAGGAAATCCATGTCTACTTAATTGTTTTATTGATGGGTTGTCACTAGTGTCTTTGCTCATTTGAGCTCATTCATTATAGGGTTACCTAAAAGTAAAACACTCAATTAGTATAGGAAAAGAACAACATTCTGAGAGTTGAAAGAGTTGCTTAAAGTCTAGTGGACTCGACCATGTTAGAGAAGTTGTTATAAGCCACCAATATTCTATCTGTAGGCTGAATTTGAAAGGGAAGGGCTAACTGAGCCATTAAGACCTCTCAGTGAGGACTGGCAAGAGAGCAGAAACCATACACTGGGTTCCTTCTCACGTTTTTGGTTCATTTTCAGTTCAGATGATTAGATTTATTAACTCTCTTGTCTGTGCACAGCACTATGGAAGAGCACAAAGACAGACCAAGTGAACACCCTGTTCTCTGATCATTAGTATATGAATTCTGAACTCGCCCTTTTGGTCCAGTGTATGCCTTCGTCCTTGGCTTCTTCACAGTTTTCTGACCCTGAAGACCCAGTGAGTGGTTTTTAATGATGCCATATAGCATCTCATTTGCTCACCACGCTTCAGAAAAGGAACTCTGCCAGAAGCCCTCGGGTTGTGACTCACTCTGTGGATGCTTTCTGCACCTGGGGTGAGCAAAGGCAAGGCAAGGATATCATTTCATGGGAACTTTCTACCCCAGGCTTTTCAGGCGCCCGGCAAAGGCGAAAATGTAGCTGGAATTGTTCTTAGGAAGTCTGGTGACAGTGAGTGGAGGTGATTTTTAAGAAATGGAACCAAGCTTAGAGACTGGAGGTTTTTCTTTGAAAAACTTGCTATTAGTGTCAAAACTGTTATTAACATTAATTTACTGTATCAGCCAAACTTAGACATTACTTTTTTTCTGTTGACATTAAAAGTACAGGAATAGTTACAAGGATGTTAAACGCCAAGATAAGTAATTTGCTTTTCATGAATATGCTATTATTATAATAATTCTTTATTTGTGGATTTGTGACTGGAACTCATTTCTTAAAACAGGGGATCTGCATTACCTGCAAGTACAGTACTGATACAAAGCAGCCCGACTTAGAAAGGCACAAAATAGGAAGATTTAAGGTCTAAAATTTGGCAGAGCAGGATTGGTATGCGGCTTCGCATGCTGCTCACGGTGGGTACTCCACACTGAGTGGCTGCATGAGGGAACGGACTGTGAGAAGTGCCTAGTCACAGGCCTTCCTCACATCTGCAAAGGACGCGGTGAGGCCCAAACTCTCCATGCACACTGTCTTCCTTCGCTTATGGCACTGGACACAACTTACTGTTTGGTGGATCAAATCCAATAGGGAGAACTTTACGATAAACTCCAAGCCAGCCTGTGCTATGTGAGGTCCAGGCCAGGCTAGGCTACCAAGTGAGGACCTGTCTCAAAGACCAACCAAAACAAAACCAGATGGACTTGGTTGTCTTGGTGTTTCTATTTCTTTTAGGAAGAGTTGGACTTGCTAGCTCTTTGTGACCTTATCATTTCCCCTGCTTCCTCTGCCTCCCCCAACATGACTCATAGATTTATGCTGCAGAGGTGGGTCAAAGGAATATTTGAATTTGCTCCTTAGCTATTGTCATAGGAGGGCACTACACAAAGATGCAAATAGCAGGAATGGGACCCTAGGAGGCATTGTCGGAGGCTGTCTGCCACAAAGACAATTTTAACAATTTAAAACCAGCAACCTATTAACTGCAATGATAGATTCTCCAGTTCCCGCTTACTCAGCCTGACTGGTGGGCTATTAGGGCCCAAATCGTTATTTTCTTTTTGTACTTACATCACTTTATTTATTTAACTACTATTAATTGATTTTTCTAAGTTTTCTCAAGTCATACTCAGAAGGTGGCCTATAATCCATTGCCAATGACAAGAGAAGCCTTCTGCGTTACTGTGCTTTACACTACTGTAATGAAACACGTAAGACTACTGAAGAAGACAAGTTGGTTACATGCACACTACTGAAGTGAGTTTAATTTATCATACATGAACTTTTTAGGATTCATACCAAACTATGCAAAAGTTTTAAACTTAGTTTTCACACATGGTAGCCGTTGTCTTTAACATGTGCACATGTGTAATACATTCTTAGGATGCGTGTAATAAATAAAGCCATTTTTATGGGAAAATGAACAAGAAAAAAGAGAGGGAGGGGAATATGAGAGAAATTCTCTGAGCTCACTGTTTGGGAGGCTTTGGGGCTTTTTTGGTAGGGCAGTGCACCATGGTGGAAGTGTGTGGGAGGAAGCCACTCACCTTGTGACACCTAAGAGAAGGGGGCAAAAGGGAAGAAGTGGGAGCAAGGTTCACCCACAATGATGAGAAGACTTCTCATGTGGCCTCTTTTTGGAAGGTTTCTAGCCAGCCTCCCAGTCTGCAAGGACAAACCTTAATACATGGACATCTGGGCAGATGGTCCAGATCCAAGCAATAACACCTTTCAGATGAAAGACTCAGGATTGTCTCTCCTTGTGAGGATTGCCTTTTAATGACTGATTGTCTCAAAAGAGGAGCTCTAAATGAACTTAACTTGGAAGCTTGCTTGCTTATGTTGGGGCTGATGCTGTTTGTCTCTAAAATGGCAGTCAGTGAAGGATGCTGGGTTAAGGGATGTTGGCCCAGCATGCAGGTTTTGCTTTGGGTATTGGTTTTCTTATAGCAGTTCCACTACTTTTGTTTGAAGCATCTGAATTCACAGAGCAGAAACATTGATTGAAATATTAGCACCTCAATCACGGGCTGGTGTCTGCCACTATATTACTTCATTGACTTCGAAAAGAAAGTTCTTCCCTGTTGCTTACAGTGATATGAATCCATTTTATTTCACCAAACATGGGCCCTTTCCTTTAACAACCAAAGAAAAAGGTCTCAAGTCCAGTGGAAATTTTTAGTTTATCTTAGACCAGGAGTATATCCTCTGGCCCAGAGTAGTCTAGTAGATCCCATGCCAACCAGACTGTGCCATTTGTTACATGCAATTATTTTGTTGGTTTTAAAAAAGACTATGGAGGTGATTTGGGAGTAGGAAATTTATATCATGCATGATCCACTGCTATTTTTTAAATTGTGGCATATGTATTTATGTACATCATAAAATTTGCCATTTTAACTTTATTTTCTCAAGATAGGGTTTCTCTGTGTAGACTTTGGAGACTGTCCTGGAACTCACCCTGTAGCCCAGGCTGGTCTCGAGCTCACAGAGAGTCACTGCCTCTGCCTCCCTCTGCTGGAATTAAATTTATGCACCACCATCACCCAGTTTAACTTTTTATTTTCACGCTTGAATATCAAAATCAGGACCTCATGCATATTAAACATTGCTCTACCACTGAGCTACACGGCCAGTCCCATTTTAACCATGTTCAAGCAAACAGTGGCATTAAGTACATTCATACCAGCATGTAAGCATCATCTCCATCTATCTCCAGAATGTTTCTATGGTGTCAAAAAGATGCTGCACCTTATAAGCACAAACATCCTACACAAAAGCTGCTTGAAAACATCCTCCTACTTTCTCTCCGAATTTGATAGATTACTCTAGGTAGCTCATATAAGTTGAATCATACAGTATTAATTATACTTAATATACTCAAGGTTCACCTGTGTTGGATCAATGTTGTAGAAGCTTTTAAAAGCTAAGTAATATATCCCCCCCCACCGTGTACATACCATATCTACTTTGTCCATCCCTCTGGTGGTGGATACTTGGGTTGTGCCACTTTGGGCAGTTGTGAATAATGTCACAATGAACCCTTTGGTGTTTGGCACATAGCCTTTTGAGTCCCCACTTTCAGGTCTCTTGGGCACAAACATAGACGCAAAACTGCCGGGCCACATGGTATTCATCGTCATTTCAGGCACACTGCTAATTTTTAGGGTCATTTTGATTTTGATAAAAGAGATAACATGCAGTGTGTGCATGTGAACTAGATCTCACATTGGGAACATTTTCCTCTTTCTACACTGGAGACTGAGGCCAGAACCTGGCAAGTGCTTTACTGGTGAGCCACATTCCCAGCCTTTCCAAGCAAGACTTGATAGTCCTAACAAATGTATTTTTAAGCAAATATACAAATAAAGACTGTGCAAACATGAAAGCCTATAGCCATGAAAGAGCCTAATTACAGGAGAGGCGCTCACCAGCATGGACTCACTTCTTAGCTGTGCGGCCTTGGGCAAGTTCTTTTGTGGTTATTGTTGTTTCATGAATGGTTTCTTTTTGGGAGTTTCTTCTCTAAAGTATATTTGGTGCCTTAGACATGCTAGTCCAGTGTTCCATGACTAACACTAGTCCCCACCCCAGCCCCCACCCCAGCCCAGACCTGGCCCTGGAGCCAGCCAGGCCCCAGCCCACCTTGATAAGTTCTTCTGCATCTCTGCACCTCAGTCACATCAACTGTAAGGGGAAAGTCAGCTTTACTCATCCTAGGTTTGTCGAGAGGATTAAACCAGTTCATAACAATTTCTTCATAACAGAGCCTGACACCAAGACCACGTAAGCCACAGTGAGCTCAGTCACTATAGATGATGGTGTTTAGCGATCTGGCCAGAGTGGGAATACCAACTCTTCTGTCTTCTTGGCTTTCATCTTCCTTACCAGAGGTCCAAGCGAGATCATACTAGGTTTTATTTTTCACTTCATTTTGACTCACATGCCAGGATGTATAGGAGACACAAAAGCCTTTAAAGGCATTCAGTAGATGCTAAATACTTCTTAAAAGGGAAAACTTTGTAGGAAGGAAACAGAAAATTACTTTCACATGGACAGGACTATAAGTGGGATTATTTTCTTGGGGAAAACTTTCTAAATGAAAGCCCGTTAATACAATAAAAGATTGAATTGAAATATCTTTTCTCTTTGAAAATGTCATGCCATGGTCTTCATTATTTGTTATATTTCTAAAGTGCTTTTCTTCCCAGGAAGCTCATTATGAACTGTCTCCTGATTGGATTCAATTCAGCTCCTTTGTAGGGGAACCACCCCGGAAAGTCCAGCAGAAACAGACCGGAGAACCTGCAAGTCCAGGCCTGGCTGCTTCTGCATGGGTAGCACATTTTGTGAAGGGTGACACCACTGCTTATCATTAAAGATTCAAATTCTTTCATCCCTTTAGGCAGAATAGTCTCAAGTTATGAGCTTGATTCAAACTACAGTAGACAAGATGTAGATTTCTTAGAAAGTGGGCTTCTAATGGAAATGCTGACAATCCATTAACAGCAGGAGGGCTAATGGCTGCCACTAAAAATATGCTGAAAGATTATAGTAATAAAAACACATATTTTAAAGTGCCTCCTAGAAGTTCAAGGATTTTTTTAATGTTACTGTTAATAATAGGCTACCCAATCCTTTTGGCATTTGATTTTGTCTCATAAATGGGCTTAATCTCAGGTAATGCTGTTGTACGGCACTACTTTTTTTTCCTGTTTGATTTCACGGGGGTTGGCTGTCTTTTGGCAGAATTATCAGTGCTCTTAATGGAAGGTAAATAATTGCTGTATTTGTAGACAGGTGGAATTTTCAATCTGGGAAGAATCTCAGTGAGCAGCACGGCTTCTCTATTATATTTTCCAGGGGAAACTTTAGGCTCTAAAAAGTGCCAGACTAGGGCTTGGGAAGGAAAATGAGTGCACGGAGGAGTTAATGGCGTACTTCAGGTCTTAATGCTTCCCAGCTATGTCACTAGTGAAATACCCGCCCAACCTCCCTAGCCAGGCTATTTGAATTTCTTTCTTCCTATCACAATACGTTTTATGAAGGCAAAAGCAACATGCAGCAGCTACTGCTTTGTATTTCTTGGGGATCAGTCCAGGGCTTCCTTCAGATACCAAAACCTGGGGATGCTCAAACCCCTTAGATAAAATGGCATAGTGTTGGCACAAAAAACTACACACATCCCCTGTATACTTTAAATGATCTCGATGACCTATAATAGCTAATATGATGTAAATGCACTAGGCATTGTGCTATATTGTTCAGGGAACAATTGCTAGAGAAAGTCTGTACATGGTCATTGTAAATGCCATGCTTGATCTGCAGACAGTTGAAGCCACAGATGTGGAACTAGCACACATGAAAGACTATTCATTACAGAACTACTCTGAAGGTAATGACTTGACAGGCCTGGAGGCACAGTATTATAATCCCGGCTATGTGAGAGAGCAAGGCAGGAGGATCGCAAGTTCAAGGGCAGCCTGGGCAAATTAGAGGGGCCCTATCTCAAAAAGTAAAAATAAAAAGCCAGGTGTGCTGGCACACATCTTTAATCCCAGCACTTTGGAAGCAGAGACAAGTGGATCTATGTGACTCTGAGGCCAGCCTGGTCTACATATTGAGTTCCAGGACAGGGCTACATAGAAAGATCCTGCCTAAAAATATAAGGGGAGATGGGGCTATAGATTAGTGGCAGAGCACCTTTCTCACTTGTGTGAGGCTCTGGGTTTAGTTCTGAGCACCCCGAACACATACGCATAGACTAAAAGACAAAAAGCTCCCTTGCGATCCGTTCTGTTGCACAGATCTTCTCCATTAACACTATATCCATTTCTTCTATAGCACTGAAATAATGCAGGCCATGTGATCCTAAAACCATCCAGTTTTCTAGAGCATTTTCAGAGCACTTTTCATGTTAGTAAGGATTCTTTAAGAACCTGACTTTCTTGCCTGGAAAGACACCTCAAATGTTAAGAGTACTTGGTGCTTTTGTTCAGGCTTGATTCCCAGCACCCACATGGCAGCTCACAACCATCCCCATCCGTAACCCCAGTTCTAGGGCATCCAAAGCCTTCTTCTGACCTCTGAGAGCACCAGGCAGTCACGTGGTGCACACACGAATGCAGAGAAACACACATTAAATAAAATGAATAAATTGCGTTTTTTGTTTTCGTTTTTGTTTTTTTAAAAGAACCTGTTTTTGTTCAGCTATTTAGTATATCTTCTTGAAGTTAAATACTCTTTGTCTAATTTGTTTCATAAGTTTACACTTTTATCTGTTATACTACTACAATATCTATACTCATAAATATTTACTTACATCTCTAATTCCTTGGGGAAAAAGAAGCTCTTGCTGTTGCCTCCCAGGAAGGTGCTGTGTGTTAGCGTTCTCCCAGCGATAGCAGTGTGGCCACTTCCTGTGCACCCATCCACCCTCACCATTACAAATTAAGGAAACTTTAGCAACCTGATACAGTAAAAAGTGTTTCTTCCCTGGCTGATTAGCTCAGTTATTAGAGCATGGCGCTGAGACACAATGTCTCATTCTGATCCTTTGATTACTATAGTGAGGCTGACCATTTTTAATTCATTTTATAATACCCTCTGCCTTTTTTATCTTCTTTTCTCCTACCCTTTCCACCCCTCTTTCCCCTTCTTCTATATCCCCCTCTCCTTTTCTTCTTTCTTTTTATGAGACAAGGTCTCCCTCAGTATTACAGAACACCATGCAACAGTCACCTGAAGTTTCAAAGACTGGACAAGCACACACCTGGAATTTCAGCACACAGGAGGCTGAGGCAGGAAGATCACAAGCTCAAGGCCAGCTTCAGTTCTTTAGTGAGTCTGAGGCCAGCCTGGACTACATGAGACCCTGCCTCAAAAAAAAAAAAAAGACAAAATAAAACAAAAAACAAACAACAAAAAAAAACCTCTCCCCCAAAATATTACGGAAAATTCTAATTTTAGCACCAGACTCCCCTTTCATCCCATAGCATTCCTCAACCCAGCAAATGGCACCACCACTTTCCAGTTCCACCAGCAGAAACTAGAGTCACTTTGATACATCTTCCTCCTATGGGCCACATCCCATCTGTCAGCCAGACCGCATGCTTATACTGTAGGGTTCCATTTAAAATGCCATTCCGGTAAATGTCAAAACTTATGGGACAGAAAACAGGTCTGTGTTGAGAGTGGGACAGGCGGTGATGGATGACAAAGGGCCCTGAGAGCACTGGGCCCTGATGAAGTCCCCTATGCCTGGAGTGTAGTGGTAGTCACATAACTGTGACGACATGTCAGAGTTCCCACAAGTGCACACAAAACAGGAGGGTTTCGCAGACCTCAACTTCAGTGTGGAGAGAAAGGCTGGCCATTCCCTCATCATCTTCCCAGCCACCAGGCCGAGCCAGGTGCCATCATGGTCTTAGACTCTTACTGCGATGGGTTCCTCATTAATCTCCATGTCACCACAGTCTTCGCAGCAGTCTCTTCCCGGCACAGTAGCTAGGGAGGTCACTGGAAAAGATTGAAGCAAATGTGCTCCTCTTTTGCTTGCAAGGCTCCAGAAGTTTCTCTTCCCGTCAGAGAAGGTCCTGAGTGAATCAGTGCCCCCCACCGCTTCCCCTAGGCCACCCACTCGCCCCTCCCCACTAGCTCTCTGCATTGCTGAGAGGACAGTCTTGCTCCTCCCTCTGCCCCTTTAAACGTGCCTGAATGGTTCTCCACAGCAGACATCCCACAATGGTTGCCAGAGCCTCCATGACAGCCCCCACTACTTCTCCAGTATCTCTGCCTGTTTTCCTCATGCTCTCCAGGCAGCAGACCCCACGCCAGTCCTGCTGTCAGCTGCTTCTTCCTGGCTCGTGGCTTTCTGTCTTCTTGGGAATGTCTGTCTGGAACTGGCTTCCCACTGATTTCCGCTGCTGGAGAGCTTCCTCCTTCCTCTCTCCTCTCCTGCAGATCTTTGCCCAGAGAGCATTTCCTCAGTGAGGCCCTCCATGGGAAGCTCATTAGCAATTGCAGCCCAGCACCCCAGTGTGGTAACCTTGCTCTTTGAGATAGTCTCTTGTAGCTCTAGGCTGGTCTCAAACTCCCTCAGTCTCCCAAGTGCTCGGCATGCAGATGTCAGCCACCAGGCTTGGCATGGCACCTTCTCTTGCCTTATTTTTCTCATGAATCACATTTCCGTCTGCTATACACATGCTTTGTTCATTGTGTGATTTCTCCTAATATCCACAAAGACAAAGGTTTCTGTTTTATAAGACCCTACCACTACCTAGGACATTGCTACTTTACCTGGCAGTTAAATTGTATAGATAAAAGAGGAGCAAAGTCCCATCCATCAACAGGAACTGTATAACCTTAGGTCATTTCTTACTGGCCCCAGATTTCACTCATTTCTCCCTATTTATAGCCTTTGCTAACATGGAATGTCATACGAGTCTGTGGGTGCAGATGTTTTGGCGAAGCGGCTCTCCATCCTGCTCTTCCTTTCTCCATAACTGCACTTGAAATCATTGTGTTAACAGATACCTTCTCTCAATCTTTTCTCTAGAAGCAGATGTTCCAGGAGAGAAGCAGCCGGATGCTACAGGCCTTATCTCCGAAGCAGAGTCCCGTGAGCAGCCCAACCCGGAGCCGGTCCCCTTCCCGCTCCCCATCTCTCACCTTCTCATGGCTCCCGAACAAGACCTCTCCCCCCTCCTCACCCAAAGCAGCCTCAGCCTCCATCAGCAGCATGAGTGAGGGGGATGAGGATGAGAAGTAAAGGTGCCTGGCCAAGAAGAGCCACAGCACACAGGATGGGAAGGGGTCCTGGGCTGCCTGGGTGGTGTTAAGAGCTGCCGCTCAGCAGGGAGATGCGAGTTCAGCCATGGGAAGGAAATGGGGCCAGCTCCTCTTCCTTCTCCATACAGCCTGGCCTGGGCTCAGCATGGAGGTTCCCAACCTGAAAACCCGTACAAACCTTCTTAGAATCATAGAATCACCCCACTTTAGCCATGCTATGGAAAGGTGCAGAGCACTCCATGAAGTGGGATGACTTCTGCTTTGGTCCACACATTCATCCGTATCAAATAAGCCACCTGCAGAAGCGGATGCTGCCTCACCCTGCTAGCTCCGGCCCTCTAAGAGCCTTGCACGCGGCCTCCTATCTCCCAAACTCCCGGAATGAATTCCCTTCCAGATGAGGTGGCTAAGTGCTTCTAAAATGGGCAAGTGAACGACACTCCAGCCTTCTCAGTGCAGCCACTAAGGCCTGATGAAGCAATTGTCAACTCTTTCCCGCTCCAAGACCATGACTCAGACCCAGCTTCGCTTTGGCCAGATAGAAAAGTGTGAACCTTAACTTCTCATTCAAAGAACAGTTGTGTCAAGGTGAATGCCACCTAAGGCCTGCCATGCTCCCAGCTGTACTGTCCATCACTGGCATGAAGACTCTGTTTTCCAGAAATTCCCCGAACTGATGGAATCACAGAAGGAAACCAGTCTTATCTAAAAAGAAATCACCAAACCAACCAGGGGCTGCTTTGCTTTGGCTCCATGTACGGAAGAGAAAAATATCTCCTGGAGCTTCTTAAAGGAATGGCTCTCTCCATTTCTGACCACTTCACAGTTCATAGTCCTTGAGTAACATTTCGATGTAACAAACTCTTAGTATATGGATAGGGGGTGCTACCTGCACGTGTCTGTTCTACGTATCCTCCAACTATGTCATTCCAGGGTGTAGACCATACGCAATATGAATATATGGTGGTGGTGTTTGACTATATCCTCCTCTCCTGCTCTCTCCCTGACCCCCTGCTGAAATGCTTTATCTAAAGAACCAACTGGTCCCCTCATGACTTGGGCGCCTTGTCAAAAGCTCAATCAAATGTTAGATTCCTGTAGAAATGTTTTGTCCCAGAAAATTCCTGTTCTTCACCCATGCCATTTGGGTAAAGGGAAGCTCCGAAGAGTCTTTCAAAGAATTGGAGGCTCAATCCTTTGAACGGCCTAAGGGATGCTGGTTATGTCTGGCCCTAGCTTCTCTGGATGGGATGGAGACTCTCGGAATACTGTAGAATGTTTGGGGCTACTGTTCCCCAATCGTGTAGGGAATATGCAGGTTCAGCTAATATTTAGAGTCAATCTCTTAGGTACAAATAAAAGTTCCTGATTTTCCTGGTAAAGTCAGACAGCGCTGAGGCTTAACAGAATGAAGGCCATAACCTATGACTTGTGGGCAAAGCCCATCACCTCTGGTGGCAGAAGCATCCCTTTGTTCAGAGGCTTTGGGGATACACCTTCTGGATGGCAGTCAGTGGAGAAAGCACCCTGTCTTTCCCCTTTGTGTTGGGGTTGAGCCAGCTCCCTGCTCACCTGAAGATCCGTGGTGATTATTGCAAAGCCAAACTGTGAGGCTAAACCAGCTCGGAGCCTCCTTGTTCTAGACAGTTCTTCCAGAACTTGGTAAAGTGCATGGAAGACGGGGGTTGGTGGGAACACAGCCTGGGAGAAAGAAAGTTCCTTTCATAATCAAGGCCCTCTCAGAGCCTCGCTGTCCAGAGGCAAGGGCTTCCATTCTCCCATCGTATCCGTTTGACCTCAGCCCTTCCACCATGCAGCCAGAACAAGTCGTGCATGGATACCTTCCGTTTCAGCCAGCTGACACTTGTGCCCATGAAAGAACATGTAGAGGAACCAAGCAAATAAAGATAGGGAGGACAAGAGAAGAGAGGATCCCAGAGAGAGGAAAGAAAGATAAAAGGAAATCTGCTGTCTTAAGACACTTCAGGCTACATGGGGGGAGCTCTCTTTGATGAGGCCTTTTTAAGAAGCTGACTTCATGACCCAGGACGGAGAGATCCACTTTTACCTAAGTTTTGCTCTGAGGCAGAGAGTTTAGGGTGGATATATCAGGCGACTATAATTTTGCAGGCCCTACATACCATCCTGACTCATCAGAGACTACCACAGTAGTTATGAATCATGGGAAGCTATGAAACACTGGAATCATTCCAGGTACAGGCCCAAACAACCCATAAGTGGGTTTAAATCTCCTCATTTCCATCAGCACCTCCTTGCCTTCCTAAAGCCTTCCACAAAGAAAAGGGGGAGTCTGCCATCCAACCTCTAGCCCTTCTTGGCCATCTCTCAGTCTTTCCCAGCCCTTACCCTACCTTATCTCTCCCATACCCAGCAGGAGCTGAGATTGAGTCATTCGGTCAATTCTTAGGACCAAAAGTGAGTTAAGGATGTAATGAGAGTATAAACTGTGCTACAAGCTCGGAGAAGTAAGCAGAAATGCCAAAAAAGGCAAGGAAAATGCTCTTGTTGCTCCAGAAAGTGACAGAATTTAGGGAATGGGGTAGATTGGGAAAGGGAAGATGGAAAAAAATGAGACTAAGTTGGTGAGTATGGGAGGGTTTGTATTTTCTACTTTCCTAGGCATCATTGGGGCCCTAACGGGTGAAGGAGGAAGGCTTCCTATCAAATACTTCTGAGGTTAGTGGCTCCTCATGCAACAGGTGGGGTCCTAGCCTCTTCAGCTTCTTTGGCGTGTTCCCCCCTGAAACCAAGTGCCGACTCCCTTTGTGCAAGCAACAGGGATGGAGTTGTAATGTGATAGTCACACTGAATGGTCCATTTCTGTCAAGAAACTTCCCTTTCAGGATCTACCAGAGACAAAGGTAAACCAGCCCTGTGACAGATGTAGCGTGGCTTCTGACCTGCTGTGGGTTCAGGAGACTTGAGCACGCTATAACCTAGGCAACAAGATACTGCAGCTACCCCGGTGGGTTGCGGGCACAGGAAGAACACAGCGAATTTTCCCTCCTTCTTCAGGACTGACTTTAATGCCCAGTCCTACCCCACAGATGAGCTTGTTTTTCAGACATCTGCTCAGCACCAGTCCTGTTCCGACCATCTGATTAGAAAGGAGGAAGAAAGAAAGAAAGGAAAAGAAGAAAGAAAGTGATGAGTGAGCTCATCGGGCATTTTCTACTTCTCCTCTTCTCTAGTTTTCTGTTGTGTCACTGCAGTGTGTCCGGGGACAAAGCCATAAGAACAGCATATCTACTTAAAATTCTACTGTACATATATATAAGATGATGACTCATCTGGATTCAAGAATGACCTTATGCCCTAGCATTTGCTCTGGTGCTGAATAGTGAAAACTACTGGAAACACCCCACCCCCACCACCGAAACTCCTAAACCCTCTTTCCCTGCTCCCAAATGGATCACAGTATTCCCAACTTGTTTCTAAATAAAGGGACGCAGAGTCACACTTTCGTTGCCCTGTTTATCGTGCATTGCTGTGTTCCTATCTAGGAGCTCAAACTCAGTGTGTGAAATACATGCATTGTAGCAGCTGTCCTGGGCCACTGCCTGGCCAGCCGTCCTGGGCCACTGCCTGGCCAGCCGTCCTGGGCCACTGCCTGGCCAGCCATCCTGGGCCACTGCCTGGCCAGCCGTCCTGGGCCACTGCCTGGCCAGCTATGGCTTCAGCACCTGGAAGGCTCCCACCTTGCTTTCTGCTAAACGGAGCCAAGTCTTGGAGTCACCAGGTGACCCACCCGCATCTTTACTTACAACATAGGAACAGACCCACCTGAAGGGCGGTCAGGACTGAATTACAGATCTTCCCACTCACTTGCTTCATGGCCTTGGTCAAACCACTTCCCTTCTCCAGCCTCGGTGTGGGTTCTCATAAAACAAGGCGGCAGGTTGAGGACCTTCTGAGGTCTCCTTTGCCGATGCGGCACTATGGCTTACGAGGTAGCCTGCATTGTCCCCAAGATTCTCCAAGCTACCACACTGACCAAGAAAAAGGACTTACTCCCCACAAAGTAGAAAGCCTCCTGGGACCCCACAGCCAGCAGCACTGGTGATCTCGTTCCCACACTTGTAGCCTCAAGATAAAAGGCTCTCAGGTTCCATCTACTTTATTATCTTGCTATTTTTTTTCTTTAATTTTTAAAATTAGCATACAATGAACTTCGATTTAGCATTTCTTATTCTCTGTGTGTGTGCATGCTTGTGGATGACTGAGATTAACCTAGTTAGTGTTCCTCAGGCTCTGTCCACATTGGTTTTCCAGGCAGGGACTCTCACTGCTCTGGATCACACCAGGAAACTAGATTGACTGTCTTCGCCTCTCCAGTGCTGGGAGTACATGTGCGCACCACATCTGATTTTGCTGTTAACATGGATTCTGGGGATCAAACTCTACTGCGCTGTCTCCCCAGTTCCTCATAATGGCAATATGTTGTCCTTATTTGTTCCCCGTCCCCTGCTCTCCTAGGTCCCCTCCCACTCTTCTTTCCAACCATTCCCTTCTTTCCAACCATTCTGCTCTTCTCTTTTCCTGGCACATGCATTCCATTCCTCTCTCTTACTTCTCCTCTCCCTTTATATCTCTTTCCCCCTATATGAGCTCCATGTTCAACGAGAGACCCTGTCTCAAAACATAAGGTGAGAAGAATTGATGAAGACACCCAATGTCAATCTATGGGCTACACACGCACACAAAATACATATGTAAACTTACATATAGATTCTGTAAGCCCCTCAAGGCACACAAGTGGCCAGGCCTCTCCCCTGAGGACCTCCAACTGCCAGGTTCCACCTACTGAACACTCCAACTGCCCTAATAGCTGGATCCAACCCCTACCCTACAGAGTAAAAAGCCGAAGCTCAGAACCTGAAATCCCACCAATCCACAACCTGGAAAGTTCCCTCCCCGACAAGAAATGCTATATAAATTCTGTCTTCTTTCTGGTTAGTTCTCTGCTGCTTCTCAGCCTGAGCAGAGGTAGCCACTCTCCTGGGGTTTGCCCTCCCAATAAATCTCTTGTGTGAGGTCTGCTGTGTGGTGTGACTTTATGGTAAGCGTTGGCTCCCAACTGCCAGGATACCTTTCCCTCATAGCTGTGATGCTTAACAGATTCTCCATATGAAAAAGAACATGTAATGTTGTCTTTTTGAGAGAGAACTTAAAAAAAAGTCAAACACCCAAACCCTAATCATTCAATCAATTAATGGGCTAATGAATTAACTGGACTGTTCTCAAAATAGATATAAATTGCCATTAAATATTTGAAAAAGTGTCCATTATCTTTAGCCACAGAGAAATGCAAATTAAACCTTTTTGATATACCATCTCACTTCAGTAAGAATGACTACCATTAAGACAACCAATAACAAATGCTGGAGGGGATGAGAGCCTTTCTCCACTCTTGGTGGGAATATAAGCTAGAAACTGGTACAACCACTCTGGAAATCAGTATGTCAACGCCTCAAACACTGAAAATAGAATGCCTTTCAAGTAGAGCTAAACCTTGGCAAGTGGCCAATTCAAGCACTTTCCCATTTTTAATCAATTGGAAGCACACAGATGGAGGCAGACACACTAAATCATGATTCCAAGTGTCAACACTGAAGGGAGATGTGGCTGTTCTAAGAGCTTTCTGCCACTGCCCCAACCAGTTCAGGAGCTTTGATTAAGTCCATCTGGAGCTGGGGAGTGACTGCAGTCAACATTAGCATATGCTCTCAGATAAGTAAAGCCACACAGGCAGTAAGGGAAGGAATTTTAAAATAGGCCATATTACTTGGATTTACAACACAGATCAGGCACGTACTTATTTTTTAAAAAAATCTGTCTTATAAGCATACAGATATAGATTTTTTAAAAGATTTATTTATTATGTATATGTAGTGTTCTGCCTGCATGCCAGAAGAGTGCACCAGTTCCCATTATAGATGGTTGTGAGCCACCATGAGGTTGCTGGGAATCGAACTCAGGACTTCTGGAAGGGCAGCCAGTGCTCTTAACCTCTGAACTATCTCTCCAGCCCCAATCAGATACACTCTCGACAGGCAGTATTTAAGTAAGTTCTTGGTTTCTAGAATACGTCAGACAAGTTCTTAAGGGAGAAACAGTACATTCTATTCTATCATAAAACTAATGCACACCATCAAAATATTTATATACACATACCTTTTGCATTGGAGTCCTCATTGGCTATTTGAGTAGAATATTTAAGAGACAGTCTAAATATAAGTATTTAGACAGTCATAGTGACACGTGCTTTTTTTGAAAGGAACTTATTCAATGTGTCTTTCACATAATGCATCTTGATCCCATTCCTTTCCTGTCTCTTCGTATCTGCCCTCTGCCCCTGCAACCCCCACCTCAAATAAAATAAAATGGAAGAGAAAAGAAAAAAAAAGAAAAGAAAAATCTCGTCATGGAAACTGTATTGTGACACAATGAGTCACACAAGTATTCATTGCAAAGAGTCATTGGTGTGGTTTGAGGCCTCTGGTTTGTGCTACACTATCGATGCTGGGCCCTCACTGGGACTCCTCTTGGATGTCCTGTTTTGTCCTGTGTCATGGAGGTCCTGCAGCTCCAACAGGACCTGTCCCTTTACATACCCCAGCAGCTCATAGGTGGGGTAGATGTTGGGGGTAGGCCAACCCATAGCCCTGGTTCTGGGCCTGGGTGGTTGCTGTATTGGTCAGTCCACCAACTGTCGCCCCATCCTCATCACCAGGGTGAGCTCTCCAGCATTGCCCTGGCTAGTTCACCCCATGAAGCAAGGAGCAAGGAGCGGGGCGGGTTCTCCTGCTCTCATGCCCCCCAGGGTCGTCTCACATACACCTAGCCCACCAGGGCCAGCTCCACGGTGCTGCTCAGGGGAGGTGCAGGACCTGCTCTCCTGAGTGCTACAGCTGATGAGGGGCTGGGTCAGCTCCCCACTTGCTGCAGGTGGCGAGGGGTGGGGGGAAGGATATCTTTTCCTTACTCATGCCACCCCATGGCAGATGAGGGGGGCGGGACCAGCTCTCCTACTCTAAAGCCCTCAGGACCATCTTGCCTATGCCTCCTGGAACAGGTTCAGCTCTTTTATGTTGCCCAGGCATGGTGTAGGATCCCCTCTCCCTAATGCTGCAGCCAATGAAGGGGCGGGACCAACTCTGCAGCCCTATCCTCTAGGTCTTCAGCGGTATCAGGAGCCACAGACAACAACACAGACCATGGCTGCATCAGGACCATGGACCCAGACAGCAGCCCAGGCCTGGGTATCACCATGGCCCTGGGTGGTGAACAGACCACCAACCTCAGCCCACTCCTCGCCACCTTCACCTCTTCAGATCTGCCTCTTTCCACAGGACAGGAACCCTTTTCTCCTCTCTCCTCCCTACTCCCCTTCTCCTCCCCCACACCCCACCATATATTTTCTCATTATAATAGTGTCTGACCACCCACCCGGTGCGACAAAGTACCAGGTGAACCTGTGTTTTCTCCCGGGGCAGGTCACCTGGGGCAGGCCTGTGGGTCTCCTTGTGCTCAATCATAATGGCGCTGGGTAGGGTTGTGTGTTATCCTTGATGCCTGGAGCAGGCCCTCTTTCTTTCTTTTTTTCTTTTTTGAGACAGGATTTCTCTGTGTAGCCCTGGCTGTCCTGGAACTCACTTTGTAAACCAGGCTGACCTTGAACTCAGATATCTGCCTACCTGTTTCCCAAGTGTTGGGATTAAAGGCATTTGACACCACCACTCAGTGACACACTCAGTGACACTTTTAAGACTATCTGACAATTCACATACATCAAAGTCTACCCAGGGAACAAATTCATTAAGAAACAACCAAATGTCCAGAAGTGGTGGCCTTGAACTTGCACTCTTCCCACGTCTGTCAAGAGTTGGTATTACAAACATACATCACTATGGCTGCTAACTACTAAATCTTTTTGTTCTGGTTAGAAGTAATAAGCAGAGATTTTCTCTTTTAACAGCTACCAGTGATGACCTCGCTTAAATATTTCTTGATTCTTGATGTCCACAGAGAAGAGTGAAAGGGACAGGCATAATGGGAGCTGTCTCAGTCAAGGAAGAAGTTGTCAGTAAACATTTGAGTGGGTCACTAGGTGCTGGGGACACAAAAGTCCAAAGGCATATAATCTTCGCTTGTGGTTTGTCCACTTAAGTTCTATCTCTCCTATCCGTCCTTACCTTTAATTCTTAATGAGCTCTTAAGGAAAAGTCCATGTTTGGAGCCACACAAGCTTCTGACTGACGTACTCCTGTAATCCCAACACTTAAGAGGCTGGCTGAAGGATTGCCGCAATCTGAGGTCAGGCTGGGCTCTAAAGCAAGTACCAGGCCCACCTGAGCTGCCTGGCCAGAACCTGTCCCAAAATAAACATGAAGAACTAATCTGATCCTATTGAGTAAAATTTTAGAATTACCTTACAAACTCACCAATTCTCCTAATCCCTTTGAGATAGAGTACTCTAACTGTAGAATGTGAAGATTTCCAATTCTCAACCAGAGTGGAGGAAAATAGAAAAACTAAAATTTGAAAACCTTTTCTATTGGAAATCATTCTTTGAGAGTGATGAAAAGAGGAGACTGGCAATATTATCTCCCATCTAGACCCATAAATAGCAGAACGGATACAGAGATGAGCAGAAGGGCAGAAATGAGCTCCCAAAGTTACTGTTGACAAGTCTTTCTTGAGGGCCTTGGCAAGTAAGCCCAGGCACCTCCAAGAATAGACCAAAGTCTCTTCTATGGGATGGAATGCCCGTCCTAGGTTTCACCCTAATTTTTTTTTTTGAAATCACAGAATGTTTGAAAGACTCCCTCAACTGAAGAACAGGACATTCATTTACCTTTACAATGATTTCATTACCAGTTTTAGGAAGAACAGTTTTCATATAGGAAGCTCCATTCTAATCATTGTGCTAAGGTAACAATAATCAAAAAAACTTTAGAAAACATGACACTAGCTTATCAAGCCTTTAAAAGAATCGTTGAGGAGCTGGAGAGAGGGCTCAGTACTTCATTGCACTTGGTGCTCTTCCAAAGGACTGAAGTTTGGTTCCCAGCAATCACATTAGGTGGCTCACAGCTGCTTGTAACTGCAGCTGAAGGGGATCTGATGCCCTCTTCTGGTCTCCATGGGAGCCTGCATACGTGTGGCATACATTCATAGAGACACATAAGTTTAAAAAGCAAATCTTAAAAACATGTCAAAAGCTTCAACATCTAGTACAGTTGTTGAAATCACAAGTTTATTTTTCTTGAGGGCTAACAGATTCTGCTTGGGCAAGATGCCAGGAAACAGTGAGTAATGCTAGCCTACCTTAGGGCTGTGCACACAGAAGGAAGCAGCAAGGCCATGTAGTCCCCAACCCAACCCGACAAAGCCTTTTCTCCTTAGCTGTCAATCACCTATTAAACGGAGCGCCAGTAATGCTGCTGTGCCAGAGAGGCAGGTGTGCTACCAACACTGTAGCCACGCTCAAAGGCCACTCTCTGCCAGGCACTGCCAGGGCTCTGCAACACTTGAGTCATCTAAGGGGCCCTTCCAGTGAGCCTGGAGTGAAGGCCAGGCCTCAGGTCAAGAGCCCCTGAGCTGTGGGGGGGAATCATGTGTGCCTGGGAGGAGCTAGTCTGCAGAGGTACCTGACTTGTGGGTAGCAAAGATGAGGCTTGTTCTTGCTGCAGGGTGGCAGCAGGAAAAACTTACATATCATTTTGTTATTTTCTTATGCAAAGAGAGACTGTTAGGCTGGTGGTGTCGTCAGTGCTCAGGGAGGCCAAGGGCAGACCAACATTTGGAAATGACAGCTGCCATCAAGCACCTAGGCCGGTGAGTGGAGAAAATAGGGTGCTTAATGTTGCTTCTGAAAAATCCAACAGGGAAATTGGCTGTAGATGGATATTCATTACCACCAGCCACAGGTGGCTACATCTCCAAAATAATTCAAAGTCAAAAATGCTTGCCACATTTTAACTGTTGAAGTGGCCAGTGTCCGCTGTCACCGACAGCACAGACACAGAACAAGAACATCAAGGCAGAATTTGAGTGGTAGAGGGTAGTCTCCAGGAACTGCTCCCGGAGGGCAAGCTCTTCTACACAAAGCCTGATGATTTATTCATGTGATCAAAGTGTTAATCTCTGTGTTGTTGTGAACATCAGAAAACATCAGCAGATAATCACTTGCGAGCTATGCATTATGAAGCCATTTGGGAAGGATTTGGAAGCGAAGGACAAGGAAATAAAAACACAACACACTGCAGCATAAATCTCTGCAGCAACTTCACGGAAGGACACAGTCTCGAGCAGAAGACTCTCTCAGTCTAAACTATTTGAATTCAAACCCAAGACAGGATCAGTTGCCACGAGAATGCAGTTCCCAAGTCATGAATGACTCCTAGTACAATGGCTGACTATTGGTAAAACACAGATGTAAAAATTCTCAAACCAAAACTCACTTCTCCTTTCTTAAGGCAAAATGGGTAACATGAAAGTAGTTTTTATTTGGTGTTTTGATATAGAATCCCACATAGCTCAGGCTGCCCTTGAATTCACTATGTAGCTGAGGATGACCTTGAACTTTTGATCCTTTTGCCTTTACCCGCCAAGTGTTGGGATTACAGATGTGTGCCGCTATGTCTGGCGTAAGTAGCTGATTACTAATCACTTGGCTTTTTTTTTTTTAAGTACCATAAAACATCAAACATGGATAAGGGTCTAAGAAACCATGTAGTCCAACTTGGTAATTTTATAGAGGAAACAAAAGCTCACATAACAGAACTAACTAGTAACAGATCATAATTTCCCTGTAGTAAGGCGAGAGCCTGCTTTTGGTCCCGGCCGCCCAGCTCCCACCGCGTTCCCGATGCCCGGCTAGCTTATACCCGAAATAATTGCATGGAAATTGTATTCATTGAAGTACTACCTGGCCCATTATATCTAGCCTCTTCTTGGCTAACTCTCACATCTTGCTTTAACTCATATCTAGTAATCTGTGTATCACCACAGGGTCATGGCTTACCGGGAAGATTCTAACCTATGTCCATCTCAGGCTGGAGATTCATGGCGGCTGCCACACTTCCCTTCTTCCCAGCATTCTGTTCTGTCTACTCCGCCCGCCTAAGGGCTGCCCTATCAAAAGGCCAAGGCAGTCTCTTTATTCAACCAATGAAAGCAATACACAAACAGAAGGACCTCTTACACCATTTCCCGACATTAACCCCCTTAATAATCAATTGTAATTGATTTCTACTGATTAGTACATAACAGAGTGGCTGTGGCTTCCATAATAAATTTGAAACAACGCCTCTTCGCTATTGAATCCTTAGCATGAGTGACAGACTGCTAAGTATATGAAGAATCCATCTTTTTATCTAGGAAGCACGTAATTGCACCTAAATATATTTGGGGGCAGTGGTATTGCTGCTGCCCCTTTCCTGAAAGGCAGCATGAAAGAAACGGTCCTTTAATTGAAATCTTTCAGATAGCTTCAGAATGCTATTGCAGAAACTCCCAGATTTGTACTTCTAAAATCATTCTCCTGAAGCATTTATTAATATTTCTGAGTCATAACCCCAGAGAATCTGAGTTGCAAGAGTGAAGAGAAAATCTAGGCCTTCGCATTTAGTCATTTCAGATAATTCTGGTGTGGGTGGTTTGCCCAGAGCAAGCCAGTTTATACCCAGTTGCAGTCTACAGCACAATAGTGTCCTCTCACATAAGTGTCCTGACTGAACATCACATGGTCCCCTTCCCCTCACATGCGGACCATATTTAGGAAGATGCCACAGGGACATTTACTGCTACACATTTCCTGTGTTTTACGCATATGATGGGTATCCCGCAAAAATGTGATTTCAGTGTCCTTTGCTGCAGAGAACACAAATAATTGATTTTTCACTCTGATCAATCAAAAGAACTTGTCAGTGTCCTTGTGCGTCCCAGGCAACTTGCAAAGGAGCCTGCTGCTGCTTAGGTGTTACATTTCAGAAACAGAAGGCAAAGTTTATCTCTGGGAGAAAGATGGGAACACAGACCACAGAGAGCTCAGAAAACAACACACTAATGAGCTGTGAAAAACAACTGCCATTTTATTGTTCTGGTTACCAGGGTACAGAATTGCTCATGTGAGGCAGGATAGGTCTGGTTATGACAAACAACAGATTGCTCAGCAACTCACGAGGAGCACGGCCCAAGTCACACAGGTCTCTGGTTGTGTTTTTCCAACAGTCACAACACACTTCTCTCTGTGGAACACAGAGTGACAAATGACCCCATCTAGTCATTCCTCATTCATGACAACATAACTTATGGGGCTGAGCTTCATTCTACAAACCACAGGTTGCTCGGGAACTGTGGACATGTGTGTACATTCATCACTAAGTCAACAGAGGCACGGAGTGAATCAGGGCAGACTTGAACTTATGGGTACAGACTGCAATGGACATTTATTACACGTGTAAGTTAATATTTGTCTCTTATCAAACCCGCAATTATTCCATTTAGACAACACTAATAAGTCAAGGAGTTACAAAGAGAACATGGCAAAGCGTTGAACTTTTCCTCACACCTCTTTTGCCTTGTTCCAGCATCTCATAGGCATTCCAAAGCTGTGTTCTAAGGAAACAGATCCATTTCAAGCACTTGGGTGGGGACTTGGAACAGCAAATGCTGTTTATAAACCTTAAGCAGTAATTACGATTTTAAATAACATCAAAGCATAAAGTCAGCAGAGAGTAGGGCTAGCCATCCCTTTCTTCTAAGTGTCACCGTCTATGACTGACTCAAGTACAATTTGAGCTCCAATCCTGAGCACAGTGCTTAGAGAAGCGTCTGTAGCAACGAACAAAAGGGAAACTGTGGGGACAACAGGACACAATTCCTGCAACATGTAGCATAATTCACAGTAATTTGTTTCCTGTTTTCAATGCTATGGGTGGAAGCCAGGCCTCCACACACACCATGGCAGTGCGCAGTTGCTGCACTACATCCCCAGCCCAGTTCCTTGCAAATTTGAAATCACTTAAAGCTTCATACACTGTAGGTAAACTTTGCTTTTGCTGTCCACCTGAGTCAATATATTTAGTAGTCTCAAAAACATTTATTGGTCTACATCACATGTCAGCTGTTAGAGGACCTTTTCGATGTGAAAAGAAACCAAATGACATTGTGAGGTTTTCCCTGGGAAGTTACATAAACACTCAACAAGAAAGGAAGCAGATACAGGTCCTTCTATGCTGTACCTGCCATTTTCCTTTCTGTGCTGGCTAAACAGCTGGGAAAATTCTACCTCCTGAAAGGACTTGCCAAGTGAGGCTGCAAGATCCAACACAGTCCTTCTTTAGTGGCAGGCAGTGTCACGTCTTCTCAGATCCCTATAGCTACAGGCTTCAGTTGTCAATAAACTCACATATCCTAAACAAACATGTGGGACTGTAAGTTCAGCACTGAAATTAAAGGCATAAGCCAGTTCCTCCTAAAAATATACAATGATTTTTAATTAAAAAATAAAGATTGAGGTTTCTTAAAATAGCTTCAATGACAAAAAGGAAATGGGAATGACATGAAAGGGATGTCACGATTTGAACAGTATCACATTTGATGCTCGCCTTGAGTTCACAAGCTCTTCTGGACATGACATTCGGCATGGCTGAATGACTGTCACTGACTTACCGCAGTTACCTTTCAGTTTCTTTGAGGCTAGCCCACATCAATATCCAAAACAGAGTTCTAACTGAACATTAATGTTGTATTTTTTCTCTCCCAAGAATCTGAAGATAAGATCATTTTAGACATGAAGCAGTTCTGTTCTGAGTATGCATTCTGTTGGAACTGTGCTATTTCCCATCAATTCGTGATGTCAGGTTGAACTGACCAGTCCCACCGGCCAGACTTTGGTATCTTTTTACTGAGCAAACTACAGGGCCAGCATTGCATAGTTACCACACATACGAGATATCGGATGTTTGCAAAAGTTATCCAGAGCATTTAAATTAATAGGCCACTTTTAAAGGAAGTCAGAATTACTTAATGGGATGTTCTTTGAAATGAAAGCTTATTATCTGCAAAGGAGCCAGTTCCAGAGGAAGATAGCACCTTCACTGAAAGCTGCTGAACAAATGGCCAAACAGAACCAACTGCAGGGGGTTTCTATGAAGAGCCCAACGGGTGTTAGACCCAGCTCCGTCCTACACAAAGGAGATCTGGGTGTCACTTCTTGTGAAAAGGACAACTTCAGGTTTCCTGGGTAAGCTTCTATTGCGGAGATGACAATACTTCTGAAACTCTCACTGTGAAATTTAGACAAGTATCAAATGTGAACAGATCATATCAGAGCCTGTTCCCTGAGACAGGCGAGGTGAGAGAAAAGCCTTTACTCAAAAAGAAATAGCATCTAAAACCAATGTGAGCTAGGTTTTATCTTTTAAGTGAGCACGTGCCGTAAAGGCACGCCTGGCTCGATCGCTTTCATACACTCTCCCCTGATGCTTCACTTAAAACCACCGTTTGGTAAAGAAATAAAAACATAGTTCTCATCATTTACACAAACGAGATGGAATCCTAAGAGAATTCGCTGGAAGGAAACTGTAATTCTTCATTTTTGCAAACTTTAATAGGAAAAAGTTAGAGCAAGACTAATGGAAGCCTGGAGTGATTAGAACTTTTAAAGAATGCCAAGTATAATTTGGTACTTTTGAAAAATAGACTGTGAAAAACAAATCCAAAATACCTCTCTATGTAAATTAAAGCTCAAGCCATGGTATTCAAAATTAAAATGATTTACATAATCTACTATCCTCTGTGTTTTTAGTAATTAACCTTCCTGAGGCTGATTTTGTTCTCCTTACTGTTTGCTTAACTAAAATGCTTAATAAAATTTCTACAGAATATATTACCCTCTCCATAGATGAATATTATTTTGAACTACAGTCTGACAAAAACCTAACTACATTTAATTATGCTTGATTAATCCAAATGTCACTGAGAGATTTATAGAAGAGAGACATTTTTTCAGGTTGAGTTCATACTCCTTTCCAGTGCACAAGTCCCGGGCGCTCTTTCCAACTCAACTCTCTAGTGTTTTTAATGTCTCAGGAAAAATTCAATAGTCCTCACTTGGCCATGAGACTCCACACATCAAGGTTTATTTTTTTTTTCATTTCCAAGGGACTTGGACCTCGAAGGCTGATGTCATCACTTTGAACTGGTGGGTACTGTGCCTGTAGTCACCTACACTTAAGGAGCAAGTATGCTGAGAACTAAGGTCAGTTCTGCAGTTTGGGTAAAGTTCTGCATAGCAGAATGCACATATGGAATACCTGGACTTAGTTAAGCACACAAAGGCTACTGTGAGGTGAGGTGTGCTTTCCTTAAGACAGGTCCAAAACTACCAAATGTTTGGAGACTTTCGGTCCTGATGCTCCAAGGTGATTCTGTCGATGGAAAATCAGGCAATTTAAAGGGTGAGAAACTGATGTACCAATGGACACTATTAAACACAGCTCCATCGCCTTCTCCGACAGTTAAAGCTCTCGCTGCTGGGTCACTCAGATCTGTCCCAAGGAGTCAGAGGGGTGGGCACGGAGAACAAGAGCCCACGGTGGCTCTAGCAGTCCCTCGGAGGGAAAGGGGATTTTCTGCCAGGAGGCTGTGTGGCACACACCCATGTGTGTGTGCCCATGTTCTGGCCGCTTTAAACTCTACCATGGAGATAGTAGACATCTGTGTCCATACTTCAGAGACAGAAATAGGCAAGCAGAGGCTTCTCCAGACTTCTGTGCCTGGAATACTGCCTTGATTTTGGCAAGTGGACACAGCTGACATCACCCGGTAGACTTCAGAGGGAAGCCTTCTTAGCCACCCTTCCTCCCCCTCTGAGATGAGGTGAAGTGCTAAACAGGGTCCCCTCCTGACCAGCAGCGATTTTAACTCTAGCCTCACTATCCAGATACTTCTCAACTTTTGACTAAAACATTACTACCTTTATTTAGTGGGTGAGCCTGCCATGCCACCCAGCATACGTGTGGAGGTTCGGGGACGACTTGCAGCAGCTGGTTCTTTCCTTCTACCATGTGGGACCTGGAGCTTGAACTCAGGTCGCCAGTCTCGAGGGCAAGCACCTTTACTAGCTCAGCCATCTCACTGGTCCTTAAGTGATCATTTGTGAAACCCTAAAAAGAGCTATCCATCCAAACCCATGGCGAGTTGTTGCTACAGAGAATCAAACGGCAGCCCTTCTTACTCCATGAGAACTGATTGTGAGAGCTGACCAGGGAGACAATGGCTGGAATAGGCTCAGTCCCCTGCTATCTACTGAAGCTGTACTACAAGGACCTCAGCAGGGACTCCACAGGGGAGAGTGAAAAAGAGCCAAGCACAGGAGACAGACTCACACTTCAGACTGATAGATTAAAAGGAGAAACTCACTTGGGAAATCAGGAATACTTCTTTCTCTGAAGAATACACCTGTCCTTTATGAAACTGAAGTCTTTCATTTTCCCCACGGTACTTATATCCCAAGTGAACTAGGAAATTACTCTATCTTGTCCTTACTGGAATGGGAGTTCACTCTGCTTTGATCACTGGCACAGGCCCAGCAGTGAGGATAGTTTCTAGCATGAGATAGACACAATATATCACTTAAATCGATGACTAAACCTTCTCTTCCTCCCCATGACTCCTGTCTGCTACCTTCCCATCAGTCTCCCTTAACTGAGGACACCTGTGTTCAACCATCTATTTCCCAGCAGCACAGCCCGAGGCCGGCTGACCTCAGGGGAATGCCTTGCCTCATGCACAGCTCCGTGGATATTGAGAGGCTATCATTTGTGGTCCTTCATTGGTGCATGGGAGTTCTAAAGGTGATAAAGTTTGCTGCTGGCTGTCTACTAGAATGTCTGGTTACTGAGGCAAGGAAGTTTCAGTCTTACAAGCATTCCAAATAAGCCCCATGCAAATACACTACCTGCAAATACACTTTCAAAACATTATCCCGTGTTCTTCAACGGTAAGCCCTAAACCTACAAACCATTTGAGTGTGTATTCACAAAGAACAAGAAGAAGCCATAACGAAGCCTTCGTGCCTTTCCTTACATCCTTCCCTCCCTTCTTCACCCTGTGTTCTTCCTTCTCTTCTTCCCTCCCTCCCTTTTCCTTCCACTCCTCTCCTCTCCCACAGGTTCTCACTATGCAGCCCAGGCTGACCTTACACTTGTTCCTGCCTTCATCTCCTGCATGCTGGGATTCCAGGGGTACATCAGCAGGACCAACAGAGTTTCCTATTTCTAAATGATCTACTTTTTAAAATGGCTGACTGGAAAGACAGAAAACATGTCACAGTGAAGCTCTTAGAATGGCCAACACCCTCAGTGAGGCTAATAGAACAAGCTTATACTTCTCTTGATAGCTCTGATTATGTCCTAGTTTGAAGTATTCCACCATATTTAATTAACAAATTAATCACTGTTGATGGCTGATGTCTCAAGTTCATTAAAATTTCATATGTCCCCTCTATTTTCAAACCAGAAGGCACTGCTATCTCTAACCAATGTGACACGAACTGGAGTTAAAAGTTAGCTTTTCACCCAGAACAGCAAACAAAAATCCTTTATTGATTAAATCATTAATGGTGCTCTCCTGCTGGCCATATTGGTTCCTTCTGTTTCCTAATATATAGATTATGAAGGACATTATCTGTAAAGTCAATGTTTAAGCATCTGGACCACTGACAAAGACTGCAGAATCAATACATGTTTGTGTAAGTGTCCTATCCCCCCTGGCCAGCACACATGTCCAAAAACTGAGCAAAAAATGATCTATGATAAAATTAATAAAGCCACAATCCCAGAGCATGGTCTCCAGGAGAGTGCCTGAGAGAGTAAGCAAAAAATACACAAATACATTCTGGAAAAAGAATGATTTCAGGAATCCTGAAAAATTTACACCAAAATGTTTAGTGCTCAAAGAAATAAGGCATCAAAGAGGAATAACATGAATTAAGAGAAGCAAATTTTAAAAAACATGAGAATGATATATGTGAAAGCAAGTCATGAGGCTTACAAAAAACAGTAGAGAA
The DNA here is from genome assembly GCA_004026605.1 of Ondatra zibethicus. Lineage (NCBI taxonomy): Eukaryota > Metazoa > Chordata > Mammalia > Rodentia > Cricetidae > Ondatra > Ondatra zibethicus. The sequence continues at coordinate 37,884 of PVIU01004863.1, read as the reverse complement.
AACAGTGAAACAAAGGATAGAATTCAAGGGTGAAAAATCACACATGAAGAAAGACAAGAGATAAAAGCCATAAAAAAGATAAATGTGAAAGATGGGTAACACAAAGCTGATAGAGAAACAAATTTCTAAAGAACAGAACAGTACAAAATGCTACAAAATATAATAAGGCCCAATATGTGACCTAGCTCACTGTGTACCAGGAAAAGTCAACAGACAACTACCAACCCTGAGCTATATTGAAATGAAGGAGCAAAATATCAAGGGCAAACATGCAACCATGCCAAACAAGCAGGCTGCCTACAAACCTGGGAGAAAGGTCTGTCTGTACTCATGAATCGGAGCACCAGCAGACAGAGACAATGAAGTAAGTCTCTAAAGAATGTAGGGTAAACAATGTGCTCCAAGGTTCTGATAGCCAGTCGAGCTATTACTCTAAGTACTGGCAATAGAAAGACTGGGCAAGAGCATCTAATTGAAGCGGTAATTGAGTCTACCAAAACACAAAACCATCAACTTCCAAATGTAGAATCTTTGTACAAAAAGGCTGGCAGCAAGCGCTGCTCTCATTCAAATAGAAACTCTAGTCATGACCTATATTAGTCTAAAGTTGTCTGTTTTACAAGGCAAAAGCTGCCTAATCCACTTGTCTCCTCTAACTGTGCCAGAATGGAAACACACCAAAGAAACCTTTTCCTGAGTGGAGCTGCCTTGCATTACAGAAAACTGTTGATTTACAGATCATCCTCGAGGATTAATATGCCCAAGAGATTCCTCTAAGGAGATCATTCTAACCACCTGACATACTGTTCAGAGCACTGGCCTAGGAACAGGAAGCCCCAAGCACTGACTTTGGTTCTGCTTCTCACTTTCCATGTCTCCTTGGCAAGCCACTTCACTGCTTTGGAATTCACATAAAAACTAAAAGCTACTTTTGCATAGTCCACCTCCTGACATTCTAAGGATCACTTTGGGTGCTGAATGTTAAGTTCTTTGGAATCTCTAAGAAAGACTATAAAACCATGTCGCCAGACAGAAAGAAGCCCTTGTGCTATGAATCCAAAACCAAATATTCAAAGACAAAGAATCAGATGGCTCATGTGGATCAGTTTTTAATCCCTGTCACTTCTCTGCATTTTAAAGCCATCTCTTAGCACTATAAAAAGACATTCAGCACACTGTCACAGCTCTTGACCTGAAATCATTACCAATTTGAAGTTAGGAGATCTGAAGAACTTAGGAAGATGTTTCCACAGCCGCCACCGCAAATGTCTATCAGTTTTCCTCCTTTGCTCAACAAATAGACATTAAGTACCTACTGTGTGCCAGGTATAGTTTCAAACAGGATACATGGCTCCCAAATACTTAAAATACGAGTGTAAATTGGAGGGCATTACAGAGAAATGGGAAAGAATTCAGCTGCAAATGGGTTAATATCAATCTGTAATATATAAATTCATAGAACCAGAGAGGCATTGCTTAAGCTCAGAGGGTCATGCACCAGCAGCAGAAAGGATATATCAATGCTCCAGTCGAGGGAAGAACAAACTTTCAGAATACAGGATGCTCTTGAAACTCTTCTTCCAGCTGGCTTAGAGCTGAGTTGAACTCACTGATGACACGGGGACAGGAGCAGCTGGAGTGCACTAGGCTTAGATGGACACAAGGGAAGTCTAAGAGTTAGGGGAGGACTGTGCATTAAATCAAGACATTTCAACAAAAACTGGCATTGCAGAAAATGACACGGTTCTTCTATGCCATACCCAAGCCTGATGTATTTGTTGTGGGAGTATGGCAAGCAATGGGCAACCCTCGAACAATAAAAACAGTGCTAAAGCAATGCAATCGATGCCACAATGACACTGTCACCTCCATTCGCTGACAGTCAAACTTGCAAGTGTAAAGGAAGATGGCTGGAAACCGAGAGTCAGTAAGATAGGGACCTAGAGCTGGTGGTTCTAAGGCAGCCAGGATCTTGAAATATAAAAGACCATTATTTTCAGTCTTTCCTCACAAGAAAATAGTCATATTGCTCAATCCCCCAAGACACTGACTTAGCTCTGTCTGCAATAAGTCTCTCTCACCCATCTCTTTGATATTTACCAACATTCTTTTTGCTTGACTATGTCAGCTCTGTAATGAGATCTTTATAAAGACAAAAAGGAACTCACCAGAAACTCAGGTAATACAAGGAACCGAAAGAAAATCAAATGCTGTGTGCCTCAAGGTTACAACTGAGCCAACTTCAGCTAAATCAGAGCAAATCTCTGAGGCAAAGTATGGTGGCAGTGGGGGCAACTACACTGCTACATCATTAATGATATAGCAGGAGTAATACAAGTCAAAACTTTGAGAGGGACTCTTGGCACATAGCCCAGGCTATGATCATGATCCTCCTGTCTCAACATTTGGAGTACTGAGGTTTCAGGTATGGACCACCATGCCTGGCTACAAACTAAAACTTCTAAATCTGGATTCAGTACTGAAAAACTGGACAGCAACATTTATATATACAGTAAATGAAAGCAGCAGTCAGAGTGGATGACATACACATGAAAAAATATAATGAACAGAGAAACACATAACAGGGCCCTGCATAAGTTAGGTACCGGTTTGAATCCAGACTCTCAGATAGCCTTATTACTAAGAACAAATATCACATCATTTGTCTTTCCTTGTCAGGTCCTCTGCTAATTCCTACTTTTAACTTTTAGCAAAAGGGATTACAAAATCAGATTGAAGACTAGGCAGTAGTGGCACAAGCCTTTAATTTAGTCCCAGCACTCGGGAGGCAGAGACAGACAGATCTTTGTGAGTTTGAGGCCACTCTGGTCTACATAGTGAGTTCCAGGACAGTCAGAGCTGTTACACGGAGAAACAATAATCAGATTGATTGGACAGTTCTAAAATTGGCAAAAAGTAATGGCAATGAAAATATCCACTCTGTAACATTTTTCAAAATAAGCTAGAATATTTGCCTCTGATGATCTGTGTTACGGTGAGGCAAGTGCATCCTGCAGGCACTTCTAGTTCCTAAGAGGACTACGAGAGGAATTTCATACGGCAAAGAAACAGTAATAGGCAGGGGAGCTTTCAGAGAAACACACAACTGCACTTCCTACTCTTTACAGTCTGATGTTGACTAGATGGTAGGTTTTCATTTAAAATCTTTCAAATTAAGGTGTTAAGTGAGAAATTCCAAAACAACTTTTAGAGTACTTTAATCAATGGAAGAGAAGTATGCAAATGAACTTTAAAGTAAAAATAATACAGATGAATAGGATTTAACCCGAAAGTACCACACCTCACGATGAGAATACAGTCAGATGGAAGTCGGCAGAACACTAATTCAGAGAGTAAAGGGGGATGCATATATGAGACAGGAAGAACCCTGGGGTTGAATTTTCAAGATGTACTTCACTGACACCTTCCCCTTCCAGACTCCCCAGGCCCTAGCTGGAGGTCATGAAGTCAACAGTAGGATCTGCTGTACCTGGAAAGAGGAAGGTGCCCAGAATCTTGGGAAGACTTAGATGCTAAATCCATGATAACATACAGAGTATAGGGTATAAAAGCACTAAGGAGGCTCCGTGCTCTACTGTGACGGAGGCAAGTGATGCCACAGAAAGACACCATGACAAACTACTCAGGTTACAACTTTAGTGGAAGATACGAGTGGATTAACTAGAGGAAGGGCTCTGTGGAAACACTGAGTCAATATAAAGGAAGTAACATAATAGAGCATTGGGAATAACAATAGTGCCATGATTAAGAGTTGGTAGAATAAGGGGCTCTGGTTAACTTGCAGAAGATAATCTTTCTTCAGAGATGACCACAGCACTCGGTTTTCTACAAAGTTCTATTAGTCTTGATCTTGTCCCTATGAAGAAAAGAATCCATAGAGAGCTCATGAGTACCAACCTCCTCTATTTTAACAAAAACTTACTCAGAACATTTATAGTGATAATTCCAAAACCTTTGCCCTAACTCAGAATTATTTTCTATAGTTACTATAGAAAAAGTGGCATTTCATTACTTACATAAACTTTGCAACAGTTCTTTACTCACGATTGAAAGTCTGATCAGAAGCTGGGCATGGAGGCACCGCCTTTAATCCCAGCAATCAGAAGGCAGAGGCAGGTAGATCTCTGTGAGTAGGAGGGGCAGCCTGGTCCAAATAGTGAGCTCCAGAACAGTCAGGGTTCTATAGAGAGGCCCTGTCTCAGAAAACAAAACAAAAACAAAATAAAACAACAAACAATTTGATTAGAACTATAAAATGACTGCTGCTAATGCATGTGAGGTTTCTTCTTGGCCCGAGGAAGTCTGAATTTAGAGCAATGGTGAAGGCTGCACATTTTCAATCTACCCCAAACAACTGAACTGTACATGTCAAAAGAGCAAACTGTACGGTATGCAAAGTATATCTCAATAAAACTGCTAGGGTTAGGGTTAGGGCTAGAGTTAACTCAGGGTCAGGGGTTAGAGTTAGGGCTACTCAGGGTTAGAATCCAGTTTTAGACCTCTTTCTGTGTAAGAGGTGACTTTCCCATTCCCACCCCTCTCCTGAGACCCTTCCCCACATGTTTAACCATTATTCTATTTGTAGAGCTTAACAATGTTTTTTTGGTTTTGTTTTTTGTTTTGTTTTCGAGACAGGGTTTCTCTGAAGTTTTGGAGTCTGTCCTGGAACTAGCTCTTGTAGATCAGGTTGGCCTTGAACTCACAGAGATCTGCCTGCCTCTGCCTCCAGAGCGCTGGGATTAAAGGCGTGGCCACCACCACCCGGCAAACTTAACAATTTTAAATTGCCAAGTTAACTACTTTAGAATTTCACTTTTGCTAAAATTTGTTTGAAAACAACAGGTTGGAAATTAGGACTGATCCTTAATTAGCATATAATGTTATTTACTGTGGGTCTCTGTATGTAACTCTACTTGGCCTGGAATTTGCTATGTAGACCAAGCTGGCCTCAAAGCCACAGAGATCCATCTGCCTCTGCTTCTCATGTGCTGGGATTAAAGGTGTGCGCCACCATGCCCAGCTAAAGTATGGCCTTGAAAACAGCTTTCAGTCAAAACCACCGTTCCTCACTGCAAATGACTCTTATGAAAGATGGCTCTGGCACTACCCAAATTACTCCATGGTGCTAAGTACTAGTTTGAATTACCTGGCCACACTGATGCCCAACAAGGCATTTGGCTTACATACAGCCTGAAAATGGGATGGCACTAAACTGATCTGATAGACAAAGAGACACAATCACAATGTAGCTGGTCAGAGTGCAACTCTTCCCTGGGAAAAACCACCCACTGTGGGGGCAGCAGGGATAACTTTCTGCCACTATCATATGATGGATGATGAATGACTTAATCCTTTTTAAATTTCATGTTTTGAGATGAGCTGCATGGAGATCCACCACGTGTTTCTGCAGCCTTTACACTACTCATTAGAAAACACCAGCATAGCTCTTCACAGTTGATGGCTTCTGGTGGGGCTGGGGGACGAAAAAATTCATCTTTAATGGGCTGGCCACTGGGAGTTTGGCTATGCTCCACTGACTATAGGGGCAACACAAACTGGACTTGGTGTATTTATTTTCTTTTGTGGGGAGGCCTCAAGGGTGGAGGGTGAACCTGGGAGGAATGGGAAGTGAATGTGATCATGGTACACAGTGTGAAATGCACAAATAATCAATAGGGTATTTATTATGTTGGGAAAAAGTAAAGAAAAAAGAAAATACCAGCATTTACTATATGGTACAATATTGTAAAGCTATATAAATTATATTTGCCCACAAATGTTTCTGTTTTGTTATGTTAAAGACATTAAGAATCAAGGTTTGTATGGTAAGAAGTGTATAAAAGAGAATGAAACTATCAATAAGAATTCACATATATGTATGTGTGTTGAGAACCTCTGTCCAGAAAAAGGGCTTAGAAGAGGTGCAATGAGCACCCTATCCTTCAAGATTAGGTTCCAATATCTGTTAAAAAGAACTATAAAATGGTTGATTCCAGGACAGGGGCATAGAGGGTAGAAGTTGAGCTTTTAGGATATCACGTTAGAAAAGAAAGTAGGACAATGTTCAAAAATTAATGCACTTTAGTCAACAGAAGACAAAAAAATCAAGTTCAGAATAACTGCCATTATTCAAAAGGGTGCCAACTTAAGCAGCAGAAACGACAATGACTGTGACATGCAATATCATGCATGGATAGATTTCACAGGGAGCAAAGATGACAAGGGTGTATGCTTACATGTTTCTTTTGTTTTATGTTTAAAAAATCCACCCTCAGCGATGGTCAGAAAGCATCTTCTATGGTAAAGAAAGAAGAGTCTGGCTAGAAAGGAGTCTTCCAGGGTGTTGGAAAGGGAGATGTATATATGTGTCAAGCCACAGACTTCAGATTTGTAGACTTTCCTACTATATGTTATATGTCAATAAAAATAAGTGCTGGGTATAATGTATAAAACAATAAAACACTATTAATCTACAATGCTAAAAAGACAAGGCAAAAGCTGGGCAGTAGTGGCACACACCTTTAATCCCAGCATTCACAAGGCAGAGGCAGTGGTTCTCAACCTATGGGTTGCTATTCATGGGTGGAAAACCAGCCTTTCATAGGAGTCACACAGCAGATATTCTGCATATTAGATATTTGCATCACAGTTCACAACAGTAGCAAAATTAGTTACAAAGTAGCAATGAAAACAATTGTATGGTTGGGGGTCACACACCATGAGGAACTGTATTAAAGGGTCACAGCATTAGGAAGGCTGAGAAGCACTGCTTTAGGATACTTAATTCAACTGCTTACCATAAAAAGCGGTAAAAGAGAACTGAATTTTCCCTTTAAGTTTAAAGGAAAAAGTTGAACACATACTAGAAGAACTGTATTTTATGGTATGGCCTTTGTTACTGAGAATGAGCTGTACTTTACAGAGGAACATCAGTCAATAGTTACCAAAGAATGATTTTTTAAGACTATATCATTTTACAAAGACTAATAAAATACTGACTTAGGAACAATTCGACTTCTTTCCTTCCTTTCCAATTCGGGGGTCTTTTATTTACTTCCTTGCCTAAATGCTCTGGGTAGGACTTGCTATACTGTAAGACTAGGTGTTCTTATCAGGCCCAAATGGTTAACTAGGATAAAAACCATTAGATAAATGGCTGATGGGTAAGTATACTTTTGTAATGTACCTCCTTCCAAAAACAAACAGCACCACAACAACAACAAAAAAAAACCCATATGGATTACGTTCTAGTGAAAAAAAAAGCTGAATTATATTACAGGGCAGTGGTTCTCAACCTATGGATTGCGACCCCTTTGAAAAACTTCTACCTTCAAAAAATATCAACATTATGACTCATAACAGTAGCAAAATTACTGCTATAGAATAGCAACAAAAATAATTTTATGGTTGGGGGGGTCACCACAATGTGAAGAGTCATATTAAAGGGTCACAGCATTAGGAAGGTTGAGAACCAATCACTGCCATAGATAGATCCGATAGCCATCACCTAAAATATGTGGTACCCTTAGCATCACCAATAATGGATCAACTGGAAATCATGCATGTAAACATATAATTTTGTAACAGTACTGATGGAGTATTCCAGCAGGAAAAAAAATAAAAAAGTTTCACTAAGAACCTTTATAACAACTTTGATTTCCATCAAATATGGGAATAAGGAACAAATTAAATGATACTGCAGAGAAGAACTAAACACATCAAGGTAGGGATGTTTTGCTAACCTGGTCTTTCATCAACAGTACTTTCTAGATTAAAAACAACTGGAGACTATCCAGATATTCCATATAGTTCTGGAATGGATCCCAGTTTGGAAAATTCAGGAAATTTCTAATGAGATGAAAGCTATGGAAAAGTAGACATAGTTAAATGAAACAAATGCATATTGCCCAACAGTATGAAAAATGATCTCACTCGGAGAAAATACATACATATACAAATAGCAGATTATCTAAAATAATATATACAAAATTGTACCCATAGCAATGTCTGAGTTGTGGAAATAAAATGATTTTCTTTTCTTTTTTCACTTAATATTTCCTAGATTTTTTGTTGTTTTGTTTTTTAAAACACACAATTTAATAAAAGAATATTTTAAATTGAAAAATTGGAAACCAAAGACTAGATTGTTTTATAAACATAAACTAGCGACAGTTTATTAACATAAAGCAATGACAGCTGTTCTATGAGCAACAGCTTTTCAGTTTTGATCATTTACAGTGGTAAACTACACATAATATAGAACGAGCTGCCAGCTACTTTTAAGTGAACAGCTAGTTGCCTGAGCATATTCACACTATTGCACAACCATCACCACTCCCTAGGCCGCATGCTGTTCACCATCACAAACAGAAAATCTGTACTCAGTAACAATTCCTCATTCCACTTCCCTGAAGTCCTGGCATCCACCCTTCTACCTTCTGACTCTCTGAAATGACTGCTCTAGGCATTTCATAAAAGTGGAATAGTACTATTTATGCTTTTGAGTATGGCCTGTTGCACAGCAAATAATGACTTTAAAATTCATCTATGTTGAAGCATGTATCAGAATTCCCTTCTTTTCAAGGACTAAATAATGCTTCACTGTGTGGATAGAGTCCATTTTGATTCATTTCAGCTTCATTTTTTTTCAGTTTAACCCACAAAAATTCTATAAACATCTTTCTGTCAATCTCTAAGACTCACAACAAACTGAAAAGTTAATTGTTTGAAAACAACATCCACAGTAGAATAAGCCCCTGCTCACTGTCAATACCTCCAAAGTGCAAGGATTCCCAGGCTGGTGGGAATTTCCATTTAAATGATGACTCTATCTACCCAATTCTTGTTCTCCTCAGCATAAAAGTTTTTCTCCAATCTTTTTTCTCTAAGGATCGCTTTGCTTTTCCAGTGATAAAACCACACAGAATGTACGGCATAAAATAATGTTCAATTGTCTGCTTGGTACTTTCTGGAGACAAATCAGATACTTTCTAACGGGAAACAAAGTGGTTTCTTACTGTTTAGCCTTGTATTTTGATGCGTCCCTTGGTTCGCTGCTGGGATTGCTCCAGTCATCAGCTTCAGGAGTAGTCTTGTAATGGCGCCACGCAGACTTATTGAAAACTGGTAGTCTTTCAAAGGACTCACTTGAAAGGGCCTATTAGAAAAAGGACAAACACCAAAGGTTTAGGATACTATTTTTCTCACATGAAATTCACAGATTTTACTCTTTCAAACACAAGTAACCATTCTTGTCTTAGAAATATTAAAATTTATTTTACAGATGTACTTAGACTGGCTAGGAGAAAGATCTTGAGCCCTCTCTAAATGAGTGAAATCATGTGCTCGCTCACTCACTCACTCAAAATCAGTACTGAAACACATATGACAGGAACAAAGTACATTGTAATTCAGTCAATACTGCTTTGCAATATTCAACAGTACTGACAGTACAGCTTAGATCAAGCATTTTTATTTAATAGGCAACTGCTGCCCTAAAACAGCCCCAGAAGAAATAAAGTCTCATAAACATTTGCCAACAAGCAATATTAAACATCACATCATTTAGGGGCTGGGAATGTAGCTTAGCAATAGAGAGCATGTAGTGGCATGGTAGGAGGCTCTGGGCTCCATTCCTAGCATCAGAGCAAGCAAACAAAGTCCATGCTGAGATATACTGACATCCAAATAATGAGTGAAACTGTGATAGCTTGTCCAGTGATATACTAGGGCATGGCTAAAAAGAATGAGTCAGTTCTGCACAAACTTATGTGGAAAGTTCTGCAAGATACATTCCAAAGTTATGAGACAAAACCAAGCTGCTGAAATGTCTTTAACATTCATTTCTTAAATCTATTTCTAAATGCAGAACCAAGTCTATTATAGCTTTTTGATGTTGCTATTTTTTGAGCCAGGGTCTCACTGTGTATCCCTGGCTAGCCTGCCTCTGCCTTCCACGTGCTGGGCTTACAGTTGTGTGCTACCACACCCAGCTCCTCTATCAGAATTTTATTTGTTTTACTTCTGTGATAATGGAATGAAACCCAGAGCCTTATACATTCTAGGAAGGATCTACACCACTGAGCTACATCCCCGTCCCTAAAAATACAGAATCAACTCTAGGAGGATCCGTAAGAAACAAAACCACAGTACCTCTTGAAGACAAGTAGTATGGCTTGTGCCAGCAGTGAAACTCTTCATTGCCCTCCTTGAAGCTTTTAAATGTTACTATATGCCTCTACTGCCTATTGAAATAATATACCAAAATTCTAGAATTCAGAAATAGAAGTCTAATGCCACCAATACATGAGAAAAACTGTCTTATAGAGAACTTAGTTCATAAACATTTTAAATGACCATTGTTATGATTTTGTTAATTTAAAAACAAAACAATGTACAATGTAAAAGTTCCATTAAGGAATTTCTGTATGTAATTTGTTTTTGCTGAGTCTCTTGCCATCTCCCTTTTCTCTTCCACCCTCAAGTCTATCCCCTATGTACTCTTTCAGCTCTAGTAGTTTTCTGCTTTCATGTGTTGTTCTACTATCCTCCCAGCCATCCTCAAAATCTCTTTTCTCTTGTGGACCTCTTTATAGTTTTGTGACCCATACTGATGCTCATTTCCACATATGTACATATATATACACATATACACAAATTAAAAGCTAAGACCTGCATGATAGCATACATTCACTATTTGTGTTTCTGAGTTACTTCGCTTGATATAAAGATCTACAGATCTTTTTATATAAATATATTATCATTACTGAATTCTTTTATTTTGGTTTTTTGAAACAGGGCTCCACTATGTGGCCCTGGCCATCCTGGAACTTGTTGTGCAGACAAGGGATGGCCTTGAACTCAGGAGATCTGTCTGCTTTGTCTCTGCCTCCCACGTGTTAGGATTAAAGGCATGCACCACTACCACCTGGCTTCATTATTGAATTCTTACAACTTGAGCAATTAAAACAACAGACTAGAAGACTTCAGATTACTGGAAATTGGTTTTCTTTTAAACTAGGTTTTTCAATAAACATATACTTTTGAAAAATTCTAATTTAGATCTATGGTTGTAAAAAATCAAAAAACTTGAGGTTTATACCTTCTATGATTCTTATTTTGTTATATTTGGGCATATCAGCATGAGGCATAGCATGGTTTCATAAATCTGATCTCAAGGTAAGAGATGATACAGTGCTCTTCTCAACTAGTTATGGGTACTTGTAGCTTTAAAAAGTCAAGAGGTCTTTACACTAACAGAAACAAAACACAGTACCTTCAGATAAATGACAGCATCAGTACCCACTCCTTCCATGGAATACAGTTTTAGATCTCCCTGAAAATATCTGGCATACAGACGAGAAATTGGCAAGCCATAACCAAATCCAGCCTATTTAAGAAAAGAAAATTAATAGAATGAGACTGGTACAAATGTTTCATAGGGGACCATTTACTGAAGATTAAAACGAATCCCTGATCTGAAGTCAAATCAAATGAACTAGTAACTCCATCTTTTTGTTTGTTTGTCATGGGAAAAATGTTTATTTTGAAATTATTTTAGTTTAGAAATATAAAACCTCTTGGGGAGGGGAAAAGGAAAGAAAAACACAAAATATACAGGCAACTTTTTACTTCATAAGCTTCTCACACCCTCATTTGCTCCTATTTCCCGCGAAGAGAAAGCACTCAGCCACCCACAATAATGTTATTAATAGGAATATGGATCAGTTTCACAAAGAAGCCAATGAATCTCATGATAGGAAATCCTATGGCTGTGGCCATGGCAATCTTCTGGAATTCTTTTCTGTCGGGCTTGGTGCATCTTTTAACCAGCTGAATTGAGTCCTTTACGAACTGCCCACTTGGCTCAACAAACTGCATTACCTGATTCATGGCTGACTGCGGGACAGCAGCTTGAGGTCTAGTAACTCCATCTTTATAAATAACACCGTGTCTATAATCTATGACCAAAATTTCCCCATTTTATTAAAAAAATTGCCAAGTTTTGGTGACAGAAAAAAATTCATTTTTGATTATTTTTTAAAAAGCATTTTAAAGTAAAATTTAACCTATGTCTGAGCATAAAATCAAGGTAACTTTTTTTGAAATAGGGTTTCATATATCCTAGGCTGGCCTTAAACTCATTATGTATCTGAGGTTGACCTTGAGCTCCTGTTCCTCTTACCTCTAACTCCTATATACTAGGATTTTAGGCCCTGAACCACCATGCCTGGTATGTGCAGTGGTGGGGGTGGAACCCAGAGCTCCATGCATGCTAGGCAAGGACTCCACCAACTGAACAACCCTGAGCTCCAAGGGTTACTTTTAAAAAGTGTACACTTAATCCACAGATAAGTGTAGCTCTCACCTCTCAACATAGGAGCTTCTGTTTGCAGGAGACAGACACCATTATGGAAAGCTACAACTGGTAAAAATGCTGAGAACTACTGACCACAGGGTGCTTGTCCAACATGATAAGCCTATAACACAATTCCTATACTTATTGCTCAGGGAGCATCTTAGAAAGGTGGCCAGAGGATTGTTAAGATGATCAGGATATCTGCTGCAAGATAATGCCTTCTTTAAAAAAAAGATACAGGTGCAAAGTGGAGGGAGTAGGGAATAGGAGGTGAATGTGGGGGGAGGAGTGTGGAGTGAATATGATAAAAATATAAAATATGTGGTACAAAATTCTTAAATAAAAAAGTGAATACCCAATCAAGTAGAATTTGTTCTGATGACAACGCAAAACCACATTTACTTCCAAGTTTTATTATCAGATTTCTCTGCTGTCTGAAATGAGAACTAATAGCGCAAGAGTTGAATTTTTTTCTTTCCTTTTTTGTGGTTTTTCAAGACAGAGTCTCTCTTTATAGCCCTGGCTGTCCTGGAACTCGCTCTGTACCCTAGGCTGGTCTCAAACTCAAAAATCCTCCTGCCTCTGCCACCCAGAGTGCTGGAATTAAAGGCATTCACTTCCAATGCCTGACAAGAGTTGATATTTACTAATAACAAGACTAAGCCACTGAAAAAATTCCTTCGAGGTTCCTTCTTAAGGATCTGGAAAAGCTACAGCATGTTAATACAGTGAATGGGTTTTTTAGAAATAAAAAATTTAGTACCTTCCTATATTTTGAAGTCATCAAACTGACAGTCAATATATTTTTTAAACTAAAGGTCACAGATGTTCGCAAGAATAAGAACAATACTAAAGTCAGTGACTTTGTGGTTAGCCACAGGTGGGTATGGGGAGATGCTATTAGGGATCAGGAACAGGGCCTTAAGGAAATAGGGCTAGGGTCACACAGGCTTCTGACTCGGACAGATCTAAGTTGAAATCTCTGTTTCTGCATGACTGGGCAGTTCGTTCAACTTCTTTAAGACTTTTTTCACCCGAGATGAAAAGCTCACCTCCGAGCTCATAGGATTCCATGGCATAATAAAGGCTGCCTCTCTGTAGTAGCTATCACACAGTAAAACTTAGTTTTGCTGACAAACGTGAGGACCCGAGTTCAATACCTGGGATCCACATAAAGATAGAAGCAGTGAACTGACTCCACAGAGTTGTCCTCTGACCTCCCGAAGTATCAAAGAATTAACAGGCAGAGTAGATACTCCCAAAACAGGAAATTTTTGGACATGTGGGGGATCACGCTGTGCCATGATCTAAGTTGTTTCATGCTGTGCCAAACAGCTTTCAGGCTGTGCCTTGTCATGGATAAATCTGATTCCCAAAGTATCATTTGGCTCCATTGCATAAATACAGAGGCAGGACAGTTCAATACTTTACAGTATACATAGACATCACCTGCCCAGCACTATCAATAGGACACAGACTAGTACCATTTCTAGTATAAAAAGGTACCACCTATAAATTTATCTAAATAAACGGGGAACCTATGAATACATTGGTGTTATTAAAATCATTTCAGTCCTGGGGCTGGAGCTCAATGGGTAGAGGTGCCAGCCTAGCATAGCAAAGGCCCTGGATTCAATTCCCCAGCACCTCCTAAATGAGGTGGCACACAGGTCTGTCCTCCAAGCAGGAAGATCAAGAGTTCAGGGTCATCCTAGCTTCAGCTAGCTCTCAGCCGACCTGGATGACATCAGACTCCATCTCAAAGCCATCATCACAAAAAAAGATAGATCTTGTACTGGTAAGACACAGTGGGTCAAAGCACTTGCTATGCAACGGTGACAACCTGAGTTCAAACATTGGAATCAACAAATAGGTAAAGGGAGAGAATTCAACTCAATTAAACTGTGCCTTCCACACACACATACAATAAATAAAATTTGAAAAGTCTGTATTTAGGGCTACAGAGATGGCTCAGCAGTTATGTGCACTTGCTGCTTTTGCAGAAGACCCTTCCCACCACCCACGTGGTTGATCACAACCATCCATAACTTCAGTTCCAGAGTATCCGATGCTCTCTGGTACTAGGCATGCACAAGGTACACATACATACAAACATGAAGGCAAAACACTTATACATGAAAACAATTTAAAATTTTTTCAATTAAAAAACAATGTATGAAGGAAGATACAGATGGTTAAAACTAAGCCATCTGGAAAGGAAACTCTTTTCTAGTACGACACAGCCATGTACCCACTTCAAAGATGAGGAAGGTTTATTAACTGGGAGAGATGCTGATGGAAGCATTTCTTCAAGAGCAGCCACAACAGTATGCTAGAAGTCCACAGACAGCCAGTACCAGCTCTAGCATTAATTTGCTTTGACCCTTTCCCACATTTATATAATGGGAAGGTGGATTGGATAAATAATGGTCTCTGAGAGTCCTCTGTTTCCCAGAACAAACAAACAAAGAAACAAATATGACATAAAGCTATCCACAGGACGCTATTTTAAAAACTGGAACAGATAATCCATATTATTTTTAAACAACTGGCACAAATGCAAAATTTGTACCAGACCCTGGTCAAGGTAATACTATTTCAAATTGATCTTTTATGAATTTTCTTGAATTCTGTATAAATGACTTCCTTAGTTTTCCACATGCTGAGTTAACAAACTCTGCCTCAAATAACAATGCAAAGTGTTTGATTTTATTCATACAAATAAAATATAATCTTATGTGCTTATCACTCAGGTAGGACTTTAAAATGAAACTTAATTTATACCCTGAGCCATTTTGTAGACTGATAGATACATTGCTGTGTTTAATGACAAAGGGTTCAATTGTTGTTTGTCAATTAGAAACACTCAGCAGGGGAAGAGAGTGTGGCCCTACCAGGAATAAATGCTACCATGGTAACCAGAGGCTTTTCTCACTGACTGAATAAGGCTGAAGGTTATTTCTAGAGTGCTACACAGAGACCTCTGAAAACACATACATCACCTATATATTTTATGCTTACATTATGAAAATTTAATGTTGTATAAATATTTTAATTATATAAACAAATTTGACAGTGGTGACCCAAAGGCTCTGGGTGACTTGGGCCTGTAAGGTATGCAGCACTAAAGCATCTTCTACCCAGTCTTGCTGCTCACCCATGGGTAATGTCCACCTCCCCGAGGGTGGTGCATGATGACAAGTTGCCCTCCTGCAGCAAACTTATCATAGAGAAAAGCTTTTACACACTGTATTTGGAAGTGAAACACTCAGCTTGGAGTGTTTCTGGTTTTTTTAAAATATTTATTTATTGTGTATATAGTATTCTGCCTGCATGCATGCCTACAGGCCAGAAGGGAGCACCAGATCTCATTATGGATGGTTGTGAGCCACCATGCAGTTGCTGGGAATTGAACTCAGGACCTTTAGGAAAGCAAGCAGCACTCTTAACCACTGAGCCATCTTTCCAGCCTGGAGTGTTTCTTATACAAATTAGAAAAGCACTTTGTCCAAAGAACTTACAAACTAAACAGCTAAGACAAAAAGGCGCCTCTGCTCTCACCCATACCAGAAACAGCCTCATTTAAGTAAGGCTAGTACAGCCACCTAAGGAGATGGGAAACTCTCTATCCCTGTGTTAAAGACCTTCCTTCTGCAGCAGTTTGTCATGCTTACCAAGGGAGCAGCTCTTGTAGGCTCCAGGCTGGGTCGAGGAGCAGTTGAATACATGTAGTTAAAAAGACGGTCTATTTTTCGAAGTGGGACTCCACCGCCTAGGTCGCTTATCTGCAGTGCACAAAATGTTAAAAATAAAAGGGGAGTCAAATCTGTGCTTAAGGAGGTGAGGAGAGTTCATTAAATAAAGCACATGCTAGAAGGTTCTAAAATAAGAAAGGGTTGTGAGCTGCCACTGAAAAGTGGTTCCTTTGGGGACAGTGTAAACAAAGGAGACAGAGTAGCACAGCCAATCTGATAGGCTTGGGACTGAGGTCCTGCTCATGTATAGTCGGCGAGGTAACCAAAGCCAAGAATCCAGCACTAAATAGTCACATTTCCATAAATGACAGGGACACACTGAGAAATGTGCCATTAGTCAATTCCATCAGGCAAATATCTTAGAAGGCTTATACAGAATTACTACAATGTCACTAAACAATAGCAACTTATGGGACTACCACTATGTATGTGTTCAGTTCATTGATGAGAAAGCACTGATACATGACTTTACTCACAAATAGCACACTCAAGAAATGTCAATTTTCTTTCCTTCCCTCTCATAATATTAAATACATACTATTAAATCAACTGATGATTAAAGTAAAATGGAAACAAAAGCTTACCTTAATGGACAAGTCTTCTTTACCTAGAGTGACGAGAGTTTTAACAGCTGGGTAGCCCTCTTTTCTATTTTCATGTAGTTCAACTGTTGCTCTCATTGAGTTCTGAAACAATAAGCTCTTCTTGAAAAACCATGCTTCTGACTCACAAAGTACAATTAAATTAAATGTATTGATTATTTTTGGTGCTGAGTAGAACCCAGAGCCATGCACATGCTAAGCATGTACTCTACCACTGAGCTAGCCCTAGTCATGAAAAAAACCACAATTTCAAAAAAGAAATAAGCACACAATTACTTGTATGTGATGATTATTTTGTGGAGCTATTATTAATAAGATTTACATGGATTTTTTTCTATCAGAAAATTTTCCTGATGTTCAATTTTGCATTTAATTGTTAAACATTCTTCTTGCCTTCTGTTTGGCTCTACAGATTTTTTGGGGGGAGGGGAGCGGCTGAGACCGGATCTCACTATGTAGACTAGCCTGGTCTTGAATTCATAGTGATACACCTGTCTTTATCTGTCCAGTAATGGGATTAAAGGCACATGCTTCCAAGCCTGGTGGCTTTAGGGTTTTAAAATTATTCAGCTCAACCACAAAGACTGTTTGTATGACTGGCATGCACTGAGGCTGCAGAGGCTGATTTGTGCACTGGAAGCCCTACTTATCACTCAGAAAGTGAAGAGAGTCATACTTCCCACAAAAATTAACCACTGGATTGAAAAAAGGATAAAATATCCATTAAAAAGAAATTCTGAAAGGTCACAAATGAAGAAAACGCTCACTATCGAATGCCTATGTTAGTGACACATCAGCAGCAGTCTTGCTCTTGGGAAGACAACAGCACAACTGACCCTTTAGGTGTTCAGTTTAGTGTTTTATACATTAAAAGTGATGAAATGTTAGCACATAACACTGCTACCACAAATATCACTGGATACTTTGTAACCAAAAGCAACAGCTTAGGCCATAGAGTCTAAAAAATAAAAAAGGTTTTCTTTCCTTTTTAGCCCAGGCTCCACACTCTTCCTCTCCTGCCTCTATCAGGTCTTCTGAACTTATTCAAATCATAAAACAGTTACAGGATCTCTCAGAACTGTGCATTAGCACAGTTAATGCTTCAGAATCATAGATATACAGAAATGTGTTTTTATTTGGGTATAGTAATAAACAATAAAACCTTTGCGAGACCTGAAAACCCAAAAAGCATCTCTAATCTCCTAAGTGAAAGAAAAACAGTATGGATTTGATGTGAAGTTACCAAAGTGCAATTAAGCTTCAAAATCAATATGTACTAATATTCACAAAACCATACTGTGTACAGCAATTTTTTATCTTACAGTTTACAGATTATAAAACCCACAGGATATCAGAAATAGACTTTTAAAATGGTTATGCAAAATCTTTTTCTTATGCTAATCTAATGAATCCATTATGCCCAGAATCAAAACCATTTAAAACGAGGACTTCTTCCCATGCTTTAAAATCCCACTTACCTTGAACAACTCAAATAGCATGTGAAACAGATGTGAGGGCACATAAACTACCTGAATAGGTTTGTTTGGTGCTTTGGCTGAAAGAGAGACAAACCATCGATGAATAAGGACCCAAGGTGGGAGAAAATAAAAAATGATGCTTGTATTCTATTCTTCAAGTTCATAAAACAAACCTTCATTAAAAAGACTAATAATACAGAGTTCCATATTTAATGACATAACTGAGCAAAAACATGCTTCAGAATAAAGCAAACACACAGTCAACTTCATTCACTGTGGCTTAGTGACCTTGAGCAAATCAGTCAAATTCTTTCCAACTTTGTTCAGTAAAACGGGAATAGTATCATTTGTGTCATGGTATTCTGAAAATTACACATGAACATACAAACATTACTTGAAATTTTTTCAAATTGGGAGAACAAATCTGCCATCAATTCCAGGAAGCATTTGTAAGAATATGAACCAACTGAGAAGGAGTGGTAAACTAGACTCAACAGCACTGCCATGCTTTCAATCTCAACTATTCACTGAACGACTCATAGAAAGGCTTGACTAGCTGCCAGATGATAGGCTTTAGGGAAGTGAATGAATGTATCAAGAAGGCTCTGACACAATGAATGCTTAATCCACAGATAGATTCGTAAATTAATGACAGTACTGGAAGATGGTGGAAAACAGGAGGTGGGACCTAGTTGGAAGTAGGTTCCTGGGGCATGCCCTGATAACCCTGCCTCAGTTGAAGGTTTACCTAGACATAGAATTTGGGGTTTAAAATAATTCTTTCTCAGAATTTGGTAAAGAGGCACATATTTTGGCAGTAAAAGTACATCAGAGAAACTCAACACTAGTTAGGTGTTGTTCACACTATTGGCTTTTGCCAAAGTCTGACATACCATGGTTGTGATTTTGTTTAGTTAAACTGAATTCATCACTTGAGGTAGCTAGTGTTTCTTTCCCTTTGGAGATCGTCCATAGTGAGAAGTCTGACTTGGAGTTTTTAAAACCTGATCAAGATTCCACTGGTTTTAGAATAAACTGTTAGTAAGGTATCCTACGACCAGAGAGGCCTTCAAATGCTAAAATGGAGGCTTTACTTTGGAACAATATTATTCACATAACCTGACGTGTAGGTTGTTCTTGAACAACATCCACTCATTTTGCTGTTGGTAGCAGAGCCTAGACAGAGTAAGCTATTTCTGTCACCTCTCCAGACTTCTCTTACATCAGCTTTCAGCTAATTAATCTCTAGCCTTTGGCTTCCTTTCTGTTATGTTCCCACAGTCCCTCTTCAGGGCAACTGGAAAAACTGGTTGCCACCTGGGCGGCAGTCTACTCCTTTTTGGTTGGTCCTGCCCTGCATACTTTTAGCGGGCTGGATTCTCCCAGGAGTTGGCACTATGGGTTTCCAGGACTCAGTGTCTATATCTCTCTCCATTCACAAATGAAAACTTAGTTCCTAAAGTGATGGTACTTAGAGGTGGGCCCTTTGGGAGTTGACTATTCATGAGTGGAACCTCACGAATGAGATTACTGTTCTTCCAAAAAGGACCCCCAGAGAGCTCTTTGCCCCTTCCTACATGTAAAGGCACAGCAAGAAATCATCTGCAAGTCAGAAAATAGGCCTTTGCCATATACCAAATCTGTTTGCACCACAATCTTATACTTCCCAGGTTCTAGACCCATGAGAAGCAAATGTGTTATTTAATCCGCCCAGTCTCTGATGGTTTTGTTTAGTAGTCTGAAGGGACTAATACAGAGGTCCACTTATAAGCCTCCTTGGCTTCTTTTGCTGTTTTTATGAGATTCTTTTATTGTGGTTGTAATGGGGCCTGAGAAGCAAGCTGAGTGCTTAGTCTATCTTGTGGCAAACTGCATCATTAGTTATATAAACAGCCTCAGAATTCAATTCAACCTTTTCAGTCCAAATCTCAAGGAAATGAAAAACATTTTACAGTTTGTTTTCTTCTTTTAAGTTTAAACAACATTCTCTAGGAGTCATCTAAAGGCTTGCTCAATTATGTGTACTTTTCTTTGGGAATATTACAGCTGACATTTCTTTTCTTCCTTTTAAAACCATGTTAAATGTTTTGGCTATGAGTCTTCCCTTATACTGGGCCTAGCGGCTGTAGTGGATGGTAATAGAGGTCTGTTGGCTTTCTAAAATAAGATGAACGGAATATGAATATTCCCTCTAATAGTACACTTTTTAAAGTCAGACAAAAATGTGGTCTGAGGTTTTTATGCTTGAGACTCAAGAAATAATAAAGTCTGTTTTGCAGACATTGCCTGAAACACCATTATTGAAGCAGCACTTAATAAATGTCAACAGAACTCTATATGAACATCAGGAATTTTCCTTTGAGATAGCCTTCCTATAAGAATGAAAAGTGGGAACTGGAGGCTAAGCAGAAAAAAAAATGAATATAAAAGGAGAGGTGGCAGCACAAGATTAAGCCCCAAAGTGAACGGAAAAGGCTTCTGAACACAAGTCATGCTGCACATTCCTATCCAAAAGTGACTTACAGTAATATCCCAGCTGACTGAAGGGACAGAAATCATACTGAATGGACATAAAGATGGAAACACAGCACCATTTTAGGATCTCTTGGAAAAACAGCTCGTATATAATCAGCATTTAAGTCACCTTCTTTGTACTTAACATTAAAATACTTTTCTTGTCTATGCCATACCACCCTGACTCCGTCTGATATCATCTAAAATGCTTTGTCTTTTACCATTGAATTCTTCTACTTCCAGCTCTGGAGCAACCAGGTAATACTGTTCACAGAGCAGCTTTGCTGTTTCATATGCATCTGTAAGAAAGAGAAATTTGATTGTTGAATTACATAGATATAAGCATGTGGGTGTATATACAAAAATAAAGTCAATTTGTCTAAACTGACTTTAAATGAATCAAACACCATCTTTTAAAGCAGTCTTTTGGCTTCAACACATTACTATGATTAAAACATTTCTCTTTACTAAGTTTTAACAACCACACCCATATAAAAATCATATATTAGTAACAATAAAGCTAGGTTTATGCTAAACACACAAGTGTTTAACTTTTAAACACACTGCTAAAAGATTTTTCATGAAAATTTATAAACCTAGGACTATACTTCTGAACATCACAAAAATCTGAATAAGTTGTAGCAAAATAATACTTTCTGTAATTTAAAAACTGGCAACGGTCAGACCTGGAGAGACCTGTGACCTGCTGCTGACCTGGCTCCACAGTTTAGAGCACTTTCTGCTCTTATGGAGGGCCCCAGTTCAATTTCTACCCACATGGTTGCTCATAGCCATCCATAACTCAAGTTCCAGGGGATCTGATGCCTCCTAAGGCCTCTGTAGGCACCAGGTATGTGTATGGTACACGTACATACATGCATGGAGGCAAAATATTCATACACATAAAATAAATCTTAAAAAATGCCAACAGTCATGATTTTCCAGTTATTGGCAAATGAAACATCAATAAGAACTTATTAAGAGAACAGATTTTCATGAAACACAGAATTTAAGTTATCAGAACCACCTGCTGTCTTTAAAATATCCCTTAAATTGGTTAAGGATAATAGCATAGAGCTGATATAAACCCTAAGGTGCAAGAGTTTGCTTTCCAAGAGGGGCAAATAGACATAAGGTAAGAAAATCAAGTTCATCACAAAAATAGCTAGAAGACGGGCTGTAGAAAGTTTAAAACGTAAGGAATAAATTAAGAAAGTAAAAGTGCCTTACGAAATATTTATTAACCTCTCTTGAACTGTAAACCATTAAAAAAAAACAAACCAATCTGAGAAGATTTGGGTCTTCACTTCTTTACACTGTTACACAAAACTTAATCTAGTGCCTGTTTAGATGATCAATCGCTTTTTCTTGGCTCGGTATCATACCCGTTTGTTAACTCACTTTCCTGAAATGACACATAATTCTCATACAATTCACCCATTTATAGTGAACATGCAATTCAGTGGTATTTAGTTTTATCAGCCAAGTTGAGCACTCCTTATCACAATTAACATTTTTATCACTGCAAAAGATGTCCCACACTGTCAGCGGTCATTCCTCTCTGCCCAGCCATTAGTAATCACCTTCCTACTCCATCTGATTTCCCATTCTGGACATATCAAGTAACTGACTCCTGTGATACGTGGTCTTTGGTGACTGGTTTCTCTCCTCAGCATAGTGTTTGTGATGTTAGTTCTGTAAACTTGACATAATCTAGGATCACCTGGAAAAGGAGTCTCAATGAGGGACACTGGTCTATAGGAATGGCTTGGGGGGGATTATCTTGATTATATTAACTAAGGCAGGAAGACCTGCCCAATGTGAGTAGCACCATTCCCTAGGAGTAGAGAAAGCAAGCTAAACATTAGCATGCAAGCATTAATTCATTGTTCTTTGATGCTGATTGTGGATGTAATGTGACCAAATTCTACTAAGCTCCTTTCACTATGAATTCCCTGTCATGACGGAATGTAACCTGACATTTAGAGCCAAATAAACCCTTTCTCCCTTAAGTTGCTCTTATTAGGGCATTTTATTGTAGCAAAAAGAAAAAGAAACTAAGACAATGTATTCAAAGGTCATCTATGCTGTAACGTGAACCAGTAGCCCATTCCATGTATTTAAACTTCATAGCATAAAAATATTTTCAGTAACAGGCATTGTACAAATAAATCACATTTTCTTCATCCATTTGTCAGCTGACAGACATTCAAGTTGTTTACACTGTTTTGCTATTATGAATAAATACTGCTAGGAATATTCATGTTTATGCTTTTGGTTCTCAAAACCTAAACAGGAACAGGAAAGTGATAAACTCTATGACAACTCATTATAAACACTTGGGAACTGTCAGGCTATCAGAACAAGACTTTAGTTTTCCCTTTACAATTTCCAAAAGTCAGATTGGTGCATTTACAATATTCTCAGCTACATACCAACTTCCTGGAGACAAACCGACATTGTCATTATACTTGCTTAAGATTCAAGAGATGAGAGAAAAAAGGAAGAAAAAGAAGGGAGAGAAATAGGCTCTAGAGAATTTAAATGTTAAAATTTGACATTACCATCTTAAAATGATACAAAGATAAGAACAGGGTATGTTCAGACTATAAGTTCATTTACCTTGTGTTGCTACCAAATTAGAATTTTGTATTCTAATTATCTAATTTTATTTGTAGCCACATTAAAAATTCATATCTGATTAAACTTTTAGAATTAAGCACCAAAGACAGAGACATCAGAACAATTATGACAAGATATAATAAAACAGAAAACAAAAAGTATATAGCAATAAGAACAGAAAATAATTTTAAGACAATTTGAAGTGTGAAAATAGACATTCAAGTGGGGTTGAATTTTTACCCTGAAAAAGGTTAGAATTTTAAACTACACTAAATTTGCAATTTTTTCTCTAGGACATAACAAACCTCATCAATTACATGTAAAAATGTTTCTGTTTTAAAAGGGGGGAACAGAGAGGAAGGACGGGAGGGAGGGAGAGAAATCAAGAAGCAGCTCTTTTGCTTTGGCTAGTCTACTAAACAATGCTACATCTCCACCTAGTGACGTGATAGCACAAAAGCTGACCATGAACTTTTAAGACCCCAAATACAGAAATTTACAATGCTTCACTATCTACAAAATCAATTCACCTCAACTCCTCTGGGCATATAATAATTTTAATACTGAACAACCTTTCACTATAAAATAGTAACAGAACCCAAACGTACTAAATGTTCTAATTATCCATGGCATTAGCTTTGCCATTACTATGAATGTGATAACATTGGAAACATGCTAGGCATATACAATGTCTGGAAGACAGTAGAATCCAAATAAATACAGCCAACTTCAAACTCAGTATGGCTCCTAAAACCGCATGTAAATAAAAATATTTTTAGTTTCATTATACATTGTAGTGGATCAATGATAAACAATTAAGAATTACTTCATTATTCTTGAAAATCTCAAAACATTACAATGTAGATTTTCACACACCTGTCAGTCAACAGAATGCTGAGAGTATTATTAACAAAATTTACACTAATATTCTCATAGGATACTAAAATTCTTTGAATAAAATGCATAACAAGCATCTGATTAAGGGTTGAGGGTGTAGCTCTGTAGTAAGTACTAGCCTAGTTTATGAAAGGTTGGGTTTAATCCCAAACACTATAAAAACAAAAAATAAAGCATTTGCTAAATAACAATTCTTTGGCCAATGATAAAGTTTTCACTATTCAATTACACTAACAAGTGTTCCTTTTAGTTAGATTGGAGGTGAGAGTCCCAGAGTAGTAACAAAGGAGTAGCAAATGTAAAGAGTGTAGATTACTTACTAATTAGCCTTTGGAGTAAGGGCGAGTGTAAAGAGTTCAGATTATGAAATAATCCCTTGGAAATTCTGAGGCACTATCTCTGTTTTGAAGCCTAAGGGCAGACATTTTTAAAACAAAATCAGCAAGTAGGCCAGGTGTGGTGGCACATGCCTTTAATCCCACTCAGGGTCCGAAGGCAGAAGCAGGTAGAACTCTGAATTTGAGGCCAGCTTAGTCTACATAGAGAGTTCCAGGCTAGCCAAGTAGTTCTGGAGAGAATCTAGATTAACTGATCACTTGCTTGAAAAGTCAAGGCTATGCCACACATTTCTGCATTGTCTCTCCCATGACATAAATGGTCACATGGCTACTGGGTGTTTGGCAGCACTAAAACAGGGTATTCTTTACTTAAGTAATTTAACATAAAAATTAAAACCATTTTAAAAATCTCAACAACTAAAATTCAGCTACTGGTAAGGAATTGTCCTTTATAACCTACAGTTTTTGTAAACTCTCTTTACAATAAGTTCTCTAAATAAAAATTACTATTTTAAAATTAGAAATCAAATTTTTTGAAAATATATTGCCAAACTATTTTTTACCTGTACTATATTTCAGCTAGAATTTACTACTAATCTTGAAAAGGAAACAGGGGAAATTATTATTATTGTCAGTAAATGTAAGTAATAGTCATTGCACTAATAATGCTTGCAGTGGTAGTATTTCCAGCAGATCCATCTTTAGCCATAAATCATTTTCAGAAATATCACATGGGAAACTTTAACAGATTATGGAGCTTATTTGATCATAATTCTACTCCAAATCTACCTACCATATGATTCTTCCATCAACTATCAGATTTTATACTTAATCCACTGGATCACTTGTTTATGACATAAGGAGTGAGACTTTGAGTACTGAAAATTTTTAAATAAACATGTCATAGACAATAATTTTAAATCTAACAGAATAAAGAAAAGTCTTATAAACTCAAGTTTAAAATTCCTGTCAGAACAAAGCACACATAAATAGCCATAAAATATTTCAAAATCACAACATAATTTTTATTTATCTTTTATGTGGGTTTGTCTGCGTGTTGTGCAGGTTCCTGCGTGAGAGTGCAAGCACACACATACCTTGGCACGCAGGAAAGTGTAAGGACAAGACTAGCTTGTTTGAGACAGAAGCTTTATGTAGGTTCTGGGAACCTGTACTTAGGTTTTTATACTTGCATGGAAAGCACTTTTATCCACTGAGCAATCTCTCCAGCTCTGAGAATTTATTTTTTATTTTATGTGAATGGTGTTTTGCATATATGTCCTGCATACTGTGTGCATGCAGTGCCCCCACAGGCCAGAAGGGGGCATCAGATCCTCCTGAAAGTGGAAATACAGAGAGTTGGTAGCCCATGTGAGTACTGGGAATTGAACTCAGGTCTTCTGGAAGAGCAGTCAGTGCTTTAAACTGCTCAGCCATCTCTCCAGTCTCAAAATTCTTATATTTTTATTATTTTTAACAAAAAAGCACCACACCATTATTTTCATGTGGTAATAAAATAAGGCTAATCAAAACAACAAACAGGTGTTTTCAAACTATCTTGCCAAATCAAGACACCTAAAACCTCCGATTCTTGCCTTCTTTAAATGCACCATTTTAAGTTGTTTCCAGCTGGATATACTTGGTAGCAGAGCAATATTATCTCCTGATAGTATAATACAAATAGCTGTTTCCTTAACTGTTTTAAAATTAATCTTGGACTGGAAAGATGGCTTAGCAGTAGGTACCCTGGCTGTTCCTCCAGAGAATCCAGGTTCAATTCCCAGCACCCACATAGCAGCTCATCACCAATGGTACTTCCAGTTCCAGGACAACACCCTTTTCTGGACTCTGCAGGCACTAGAGTGGTGCACAGGAATATATGCAGACAAACACCCATGCACATAAAATGAAATAATAGTAATGTTACAGATTCAAAGTGAATTTGTTCTGCATCATTCCATTTGAGCCTAACAGGCAGAGCTGGGAGTGGGAGAATACACTTGGAATACTTAGAAAACCAAGGGAATCCCTAGTTCAATATTATCCCTGGCTATACCAAGTTTGAGACCAGTCTGGGTCACATGAGGACCTGTCTTGACAAACCTAAACAAAGAACAAACAAGAACACCCCCCCCCTCCACCCGCTGCATATGCACTTGCTCACTGAGCCACACCTGAGTTGGGTACTTATCTGAGGACAAGACTGATGGGTTATCCATACCTTCACCTTCTGCACTTTTTTGACCCTAGCCACCTAAGATGAATGTTTAACAAAGACCATACTGACCCATGTGCTCCCTTAGAAAGAAATTTCCAGAACCAATATGCCACTTTTTAGAAACCCCTTTAAGTTATAAAGAAATATAATGCAATATATATTATTAGCCTCCCTACCCAAAATCCATCCCAAGTGGAATCCACTAGTTTTCCAACCTCATAAAACATAGCCAACTGGGGAAGTGCACACAAAACATCTTACATAAAAACGAAGAATCTCCAGGCTAGGCACAGCAGACTATTCAAATTTATAGTCACAGGTAAAAACAAAATGAAATGAAGCGATAAAATCTACCTCTTAGAAACTCAAGATAGACATTCAAGATGACCATGAATCAAAAAGGGTACTGAGGAGTATCATGATGTAGCAAGGCCTGCAGTGCTTGGCATTGTCTTAAGTGGGCATCAGTCAAGTTAACCAGGGAATACCAAAAAAGAAAAAAAAAGGCAAATAGAGAGGTCGTAACTTGGCAATTCCAGTTGCAAGACACCCAGAACACACCCTGGTATTTGTGTTTCCCAACTCCAGTATCCATAGCACTGACTGTAAACTGTTTCATGACGTAGGACCTACACAGTTATTTTAATAAATCTATTTCTGGAGCTAGAGTGAGTCTGTTACTTGCAACCTGAGGAGACCAAATTGAAAGCTTAAGATATTATTTCTGAGCTGAAATAATACCATGCACTCAGGAGGCCATTTGTATGCTATCACGCTAAGCAATAATAACATATAAAAATGACATGGAGAAGTTAGCATAGCTGAGGAAGTCAACTTTTGTAACAAAGCAAAGATTTAAGTTTGTATCTTTGAAACACTCTCATCACAGAATTTTCCATTTGATTGTCTGGTTCCTTTTAGAAAGAAAGGAGTGAAAGGGTCACCATGGAAGGTTCCTCCCAAGGATAATAGGACTCACTTTACAACACTAATTCTAGCATTCACTTCGAGTCTATAATTCACAGATGTATAAAGGTAAAAACTAATGTGCTAAATAAGCCACAAGGAGGCGTGCTTAACAGAGTTCTATATTCAGTTACTGCTATGCTGGACACACCCCTACTTGTACACCTTTATACAACTATCTAGTCAAAAATAAAAGCAGCACTCTTACCCTATCTATGTAAGTTTTCTGTAGTCTGTCTCAAAAAGCCTAAGTACGCAATCAGTTTTAGTTCATTAAAACTTGTGAAGGCTGTAAAAACACATGTGTACACACACCAGCACATGAATGCACATCACATACATATATGGTCATCTGGAGTAGACATTTAATTATGCTTAAAAGATGTAAGCTCTTCACAGCTAAGGAAACAAAAAAAAAAAAGTTCCGGAGGTACAGAACTCTATAATAGCAGTACTCTGGGGGATCATGCAGAAGGACAAGTTCAAGGCCTGCCTGGGCTATAGAGTTGAGTTCAGAGAAAGCATGGCAACTTAATAAAATCCTGTCTCAAAATAAAAAAAATGAAAAGGGGTTCAAAATACAGTTCAGTTGCACAGTGTTTCCTCAGAATGTGAGAGACCCTAGGTTCGATCACCAGTGTTAAAAAGGAAAGCTTTATAAACGTAGCTACTTGTAAAGCACTTGGATGTGAGGGAAGGTTGCCACACAGTGGATCATGAGGATGCGGCTTTGCAGCAGTGCATATGCCTGGACCTGAAAGCACACTCCAATTCTTCTGAACTTAAGGAAAGAGGCTACTGAGAGATGGAAACTACGGAAAGATTCACCGAGGAACAGAGAGTGAGCAGTCCTCCCTCCTCACCTCATCAGGATGCTGGCAGATGTGGACGTGTGCATGTGTGTGGTGTGTGTGTGTGTGTGCTGGGGGAAGTCAAATGGAGTATGGGGAATGACAGTCATTGCTTCATTGCTTAGAGCTTTACCAAGAATCTAGGCTTTAGTTGTGTTCCCCCCAAATCACACAATAGAATATAGTAAACTGTATTTGCAATACACTAGGCAGAAGATTTAAAAATGGCAAAAGAATAAAGATAAATCTGTGAGTGGGCTATGTCTGGTAATGTAGGCCTATAATCCTAGTTACTAAGAAGGCCACGACAGAAGGATCACAAGTTCAAAGCCTACATGGGCTACAGAGTGAGTTCAAGGGTGGCCTGATAGACATGGCAAAAGCCTGTCTCAAAATAAAAAGAGAAGGATAGGAATAAAGCTCAATGGTGAAGTGCTTGCCCACCATGTCTAAAGCCCAAGGTTCAGTCCCCAGCACAGCAACAATAAGCTGTGAGTATTGGGAGCATGAGGAGAAAGGAAGAGACTGGAACTGTGAGTAAAATGAACAAAGAAACTGATGCTTTATGCTTTGTGCTTAAAAGTCCCTTAAAGGCCATGTGTTGAATGGCCTCAGCTTGTGATGTTACTGCAAGATGACAGAACCTTGGGGGACAGGGTATAAGGGTGAGAAGTCAGATCACTGATCTTGAAGGGGATTCTGGGACTCTGGCTCCTTTCTCTTTTTGTTTCCCAGCTGCCTTCGTCAAATGAGTAGCTTTGCTCTGGCACACACTCACTGCCGCAATATTCTACATTGTCACAGGCCCACAATGATGGGCCAGAGACAGTGCACTGTACCAACATAAATATTTTCTCGTACAAGCTGATTTCCTCGGGTATTCTGTCACAACAATAGAGAGCTGACTGACACTTTCTGGCTTATTTTCTTTCAAATATGTGTTGAACTATTCTAAATAATCTGCACTTAGCTTTTGGCATAAAATTCACCTTAAAAACAATGCAAAAGTTTCTGGCAAACCTTGAAATTTTTATGTACAGGTTAGATATTAACATAACAACAATATCAGTATTTAATACAGACTAAATAACAGAATACTGCTGGCAGTACCAGTCATAAAACTTAAGTTCTTTCAGCCTTAAGAGCCAAGTCACTGGGGAATTTCTCCTTGAATTCAAAGGGTGTAATGTAGCATTCCCTAACCTCTTTGTACTATAAAAGCTGTTAACTTTCATCAAATTCCACAGATTCTTAGCTATAACCTCCCTAAAAATTAGTCAGACTTGATTTTGTAAAGAAACAGTGAGCTAATAAAAATAAGTGTTTTCCCAACTTTACCATGAAGAATTTCAAACCCGTGCCAAAGTGTATACCACAGTATTATGAAACCCATGTACTCACCAAAGCCTTAACTATTCTTCATAGAGGCCTAGTCTTTTCTCATTCCCCATCCTCTCTCTAATTTTGAAGCAAATCCCTTATTTCAAACCACGTATAGACATTTACTATCTCCTGAAGCTTTAGCTCTAACGCTATGACTAAAAACATCCCGACCATATCAGTATCAGACCTAAAAACTAGACTTTGGGACTAGTTAATTCCAGTGTGTGCTATTTATTTATTTGTAGTTTCTTAAAAATTGTTATTTTATTTCATATGTATGAGTGTTTTGTAAGTATGTATGCCTATGTACCTGGTGTCCCCCGAGGTCAGAAGAGGATGCCGAAGCTGGAGATACGGACAGCTGTGAGATACACAGCTCTGAGATGCTATGTGAGTGCCGGGAAGAGAATCTGGGATCTCTTCAAACAACTTAAGTCAGTGCTCTTAACAGCTGAGCCATCTTTCCAGAGCACATTTTTTAGTAATAAAACTTATTTAACAATTTTAAGTGCCTAAAATTTATCAAACCACAGAATATTTATAGAGCATCTATCTCTATAGGCACTCTAAGGTTCTATATAACTTATCGAACAAGTACAGAAGCATTCCTTGGCCTTACATCAATTATAGTTCAAGAGAATAGACAGAAGTGCTGGCTGGATCTAGTCGCCTTAGAACTGAAATAATGTGAGCAAATGTCTTCTGACCGAAGAGTGACCTAGGCAGCCCCAGGAAAACATACTGTACAGGTTGTCCTCAGCAGTGGCTGCTGAAGAGCAGCCAGAGCCCTTGATGAAAATCAGGAAGAGGTAGAGTCATATAAACTTATCAGCTGAGTGTTTCAAGTGAGATGAGAAGCAGAACAGGAAATGCAATCTGGGGAAGGCGGGTTGGGAACATGAATCTGCCCAAAGTAAAAACTGGAGCCTGCTGGGCGACAGCCAGTTGAGCTTTCCTGATAAAGCATTTATTTTAAATGAATAATGGGGAACCTGTTGCTCAAACTCAAAGTCCTCAGTTAATCGGGGATTTATGAGTACCTGGCCTGTTCTACCCTGGGACTACTGGCATAGTGTCCATCCAGCTAAGCCCACTTGCTGTATAGCTTCTAACACCATGAGTATACAACAGAAAGACATGTAGATTTGGAAAATGTGAACTTAGTTCCATTTTATAACAAGAAAATGGTTAAAAATGACAGCAAGTCAAAATTTAGAACTTCCTGGAATGTTTACTATTTAAGCAAGAACTACAACTATAACCCTGAGCAATAAAGTAGAAACTGGTATTTGAGCATTGGAAATTATCTGTCCTTTCCTGATCTAGAAACATTTTATATTTGAACTAAGTGATTTAGACCTAACATGGCCTGATGAATCACAGACTACACAGCAACATTACCCTACTGCTGCCTATTTGAGCTGCCTCAAATAAACCAGTGCTATTTCTGCCATGGTCAGTGACACAGGGTTGGTATCCTTACCTTTCACCACATCAGCGACATTACAGGTGGGATCAATACTCCCTATGTGTTTAGGATGAGCAGGATTAGTGTCACCACCAAACAGAAGTGCTAAATGAACACAAAAGAGAAGAAAAGGGATTGAAGCACAGCAAGCTGGGATGCTCAGGCACAGAAAGAAATTCCAATTGTCTAAAAGGATCTTTTATTTTAAGAATCATTTAGGAATCCACAATGACTTAGAGCAATGTAAAACAGCTGATGGGTGAGCAAATACATCAGCCAAAAAGGGGGAAGGAAGTGCTTTAAGTCCCATCAGTTGCAGTCAGTAGACCCTAAAGCAGCAATGCATGTCAGGTGCCCAGTCCTTTCTCCCTCAGCTGATGGAAACTAGATCAAGACACTTCCATGCTCGGCAGGTAATCTCCCTGCTCAAGACTACTGCAGCCATTTATCCAAATCATTAAATATTCACAACATGCAGTCTGGGCCATTTGTGAAGAACCTTCACTGGCAACACTGCAAATGCCTCCATCCTGGAGGTTCTTTTTCAATTCTGTGTACACAAACAACATTTTTAGAAAAATACTTTATTTTACTCTACACAATAGTTGCAAACTTTTATTCCTAAATAAAAACCTAAAGAACCTGAAAAGACAAAAAGGAACTCAATCCAAATTTTTATAGGTATACTTTATATTAAATCATTCAACACTTGGGAAATTGCCGCTGTCTCAGTACATTAGCTGGCTAGTATTTAGCTTCCTTTTTTCTATAAATTGTCACATATTTTGTTTCTAAAAACACATAATACATACTTAAGAGTTCTATTAAATTTGTCTATCTAAATAAATCAAATGAGTTTTAAAAATCAAACAAAAATGAGTAAAGCAAACAAAACATGCTTTGTCAATGCTCTAATTCAGCGAGGACGACTCCAAATACGCAGATGCTTTTTCCTTAGAATTAAAAAAAAAAATGAACCAAGGTGACAACACTAGAAATCAGTCAAGAAGTTCTTTGTGTTGAGAAGAATTTTAGATTATACCCCTGTATACTAGCATGGGAAACAGACTAAAGCTCTCAAGGTGGCATCACAGACTGATAATCATGCTTCCTCGGATTTTTCCTACCACTGCAGAATAAAGGGAATTGTTTATATACCCAACATGCCATTCAATAGTCACAGTTTTGATGGTTTTAAAACTAAAAAAGAAAATGCATGTATGGATTAAGAAAAACTACCACCAGGCACATCATTATGGAGAAATGAGCATGGCTGGCATTAGAACCAGTCCTTTGACTCCACAGCAAAGCAGCAGCAGAGTCCGAGAGAGAGCCAGTGCTCCTGCCTCTAATGTAAGCATCACAGATGTCTTCCAAGGACAGCTTTGAATTAAGAACACTGATTAACAGATTTTTACAATAGGAAGGATTCACTTCTGAAAAACTGAACTAGAAATGAGATTTCTACAGTCAAAAGTCTAAGTCAGTAGATTAAAAGTGAAGCAAAACAAAGACTTTTCAGAAAAATCAATATGGTTACCTTCTTAAAACTGGACCCAACATAACCCAACTTACTGTGTTGGTTAATAAGCATGCGGAAAGAAATGCGGTTGGTATAAAAACGATCCAGGAAATACTGGATGTTACTGCTAATAAATGGATCAAACCCGAACTTTTCCTTGTACTCAATCACGCCTTGGGCCATTGTAGGAACAACATCGTTGTGTCTGTTTCTGATGTTAATCAGAACATGGAGAAAGCTGTGTGGGAAGGAAACAAAATGTGGTAAGTCTGGATTTCCCAGGCCGGAACACACTTCCCACCTCTGTCTAGTTACCTTCTGGTACTCCTTATAACTATAAACATTATGTTTACTAGATAGTAAAGGAAGTAGTCAAAATATTAAAACTTAACCCAAGCTTTGGTTTGAAACTTACTACCAAAATTCCTTCAGAGCTACACAAAGTAGTCTAGTCAAGTTTTAAAATAAGTTGAAATAATTTCTTAGGAATGCACTTATTGGAGTTCTATAACTATTTTCTGACTGAAGAATTGCAGAGCATATCAATGCTTCTTCTGACAACATAAGGACAACCCTGCCAGTCTCCAAGGGCTCAGAAATGGAGTCTTAAAGCAAGAGCTTTAATCTCTGAATAAAGAACGCTAAACATTTTATGAGCAAAAATTTGAAATAATCTCCTTCCAGTAGTAAAACATGTTAAAATGTAGATATAAAAACTCAATGATAATAAACTTATTTGCTAGGAGCAGTGGCACACACCCATCATTCCAGATATTCAGGAGGCGGAAGCAGGAGGGTACTTGAGCCACGCTGTTTAAAACTAGCCTGGACAATATAGGAAGACACCCATCTCAAAATCAAACACACCAATCATTTTCAAGTATTCTGGCACATTATTGTAAAGATGTATAGGGAAGGGGCTAAAGAGATGGCACGGTAGTCAAGAGCACTAGCTGCTTTTCCAGAGGAACTGGTTTACACATTGTGGTGGCTTGAATAAAATTGGCCCCCAAAGACTCATATTTCAATGCTTGGGGAGTGGCACTATTAGGAGATGTGGCCTTGCTGGAGAAGTGTGTCACTGGGGGCTTTAGGGTTTCAGATGCTCACTCAGGCTCAGTGTCTCTCTCTCTCTTCCTGCTGCTGCCTGTAGACCCAGATGGGGGACTTGCAGTTCTTTCTCCAGCACCATGTCTGCCTGCATGCCGTCATGCTTCCTCCCGTGATAATGATGGACTAAAGCTCTGAAACGCTAAGCAAATGCCAACTAAATGTTTTCCTCTCTAAGAATTGCTGTGGTAATGGTGCCTATTCACAGCAGACACACATTGGCTCACAACCATTTTTAAGTCCAGTCCCAGGGGCGTGACACCCTGTTCTGGACTCCATGGGCACCAGACACTCATGTGGTACACGTTTTGTAGACAAAACATCCAAACACATAAAATAAAAAATAAAAACTTTAAAAACATGTATAAAAAATATGAAATACCATGACTTTAAGAACATAAGTCAAGTAATAAAACCAGGCTCTAAGGCTGAGTGAGTAACTGTGCACCAAAATTTAGCATATTAAGAATATAACAATGTGGGGTCTGGAGAGACAGCTCATTAGTTAAAGAGTATTGATGGCTCCTCCAGAGGACCCAAGTTCGATTCCCATCACCCACATGGCAGCTCACAACTGTGTGTGGTTCCAGTTCCAAGGTATCTGACACCCTCACACAGATATGCATGCAGAGAAAAACATCAATGCACAAGGAATAAGAATAAATTTTTTAAAAGAACATAACAATGTAACTCAGTAAGGAAATGATTACACTGATTAGGTCAGAGGGCTAATCATATACTAATTTCAAGTCAAAAACTTAAGAGTGAGACTGGGGAGATGGCTTAGGAACAATGTGATGAGGACCTGTACCCACATGAAAGCCAGCTGTGGCAGCACATCTCAGTAACCCAACAGCCAGAGGAGTAGAGAAAGGTGGATTCCAGGGGATCACTGGCCAGCTAGTCTAGTTGAAACATCAAATTCCTGTTCAGTGAGAGAGCCTGTCTGAAAAATTAGGTGAGCATGATCAAGGAAGACACTTGATGCCAACCTCTGATCGCCACATGAAAATGCACACATACACATGTATACACATAAACCATACACAAAAATTAATTTCTTTTTAAAAAGATAAAAATGTTGAGTGAAATCACAAACGATAAAAGAAAATCCACTGAATTAAGTATGTAACTGAAATGAAGACGGCTGTTCTAAGCTTATTAGCAACAGGAGAAACACATAACACGAAGAAAAGAGATGACTGAATTTCAGAAGCACATGGATGAATGTAAGAACCACAAGAGTCCTTAGACTTGGTGAAGATGAACATCTTATTGAGAAACTAGGAAAAGGATCTGTATTAGTGGGGAAATCTAGGAAAAAGCAAGGACAAATACCAATCAATTTACCGGCACAAAAGCAAGGTAAAATAAAACAATGTAAAACTGTTCTTTATTAGGATGGCAAATAATAAGCAGTGTAGGTTGCATGCGAGTGCTAAATGGAACATTTTCTAAGGGCAACTTAACCAAATATAGCTAAAGTCCAAAGAAGCTAATTCCACTTCTAGGATCAAGGCTGGAGAAATAACTGAACAAGGTGAATAGTTGTTTTGAAAAACTGCTTTCACACACATACATGCATACTCATACATAGAGAACAGGAGTGTGGGAGACATGAGAGAAAGAAAACAAAAGCTGTTTGGAGAGCACTCTTTGAGCCAGCAAGATGACTCAGGGGATAATTGCTCGTGCTGTGTAAGCCTGGTGACCTGAGTTTGGATCCCTAGAACCCATGGAAAAGAAAGGCAAAGACTAACACCCAAGCCTATCCTCTGATCTATACACATAAGATGACAAACACCTATGCAACATGTATCATATACTCATAAATACAAACAAATAAGTATTTTTAAAAACTACAAACCAGTCTAAAATTCAATACTAGTGGGGCAAATTACATGACCTATCAGTAGAAGAATTAATAATATATGCTGGGCAGTGGTGGCACATGCCTTTAATCCCAGCACTCAGGAGGCAGAGGCAGGCGGATCTCTGAGTTCTGAGACTAATCTGGTGTGAGTTCTAGGACAGCCAGGGCTGCTACACAGGAAAAAAAAAACTGTCTCAAAATGCCAAGTGTGTGTGTGTGTGTGTGTAAGTGACAACTACGTGTTACACCATAACAATGACAGATTCACAGATTCAACACAATGCCCAGCAAAATTCTTCAAAGACCTCGAAAGAACAGTATTCAACTTCATATGGAAAAGCAAAAAACCCAGGACAGCCAAAACAATCCTGTACAATAAAAGAACTTCTGGAGGCATCACAACCCCTGACTTCAAACTCTACTACAGAGCTACAGTACTGCAAACAGCCTCGTATCAGCATAAGAACAGACAGGAGGACCAATGGAACTGAACAGAAGACCCAGATATCAATCCACACACCTACGAACACCTGATCTTTGATAAAGAAGCAAAAAATATGAAATGGAAAAAAGAAAGCATATTTAACAAGTGGTGCTGGCATAACAGGGTACCAACATGTAGAAGAATGAAAATAGACCCATATCTATTACCATGCACAAAACTCAAGTCCAAATGGATCAAAGACCACAACATAAAGCCAAACACACTGAACCTTTTTTTATAGGTACCTCTATTTTATTTTATTTATTTTATTTTTTCCATTCAAAAATAAATAAATAAAATTTTTACATTTCTTCCCCCTCTCCCAGTTCCCTCCAGCTACCCCCACCCTTCTTCCCTCCCCCTTCCACAGTGAACCTTATAGAAGAGAAAGTGGGAAGTACACTTGAACGCACTGGCACAGGGAACCACTTCCTAAATAGAACCCCAGCAGCACAGACACTGAGAGAAACAATTAATAAATGGGACCTCCTGAAACTGGAAAGCTTCTGTAAAGCAAAGGACACAGTCAAGAAGATAAAACGCCAGCCTACAGAATGGGAAAAGATCTTCACTAACCCCACATCAGACAGAGGTCTGATCTCCAAAATATACAAAGAACTCAAGAAATTGGACACCAAAAGAACAAATAATCCAATAAAAGAAATGGAGTACAGACCTAAACAGAGAACTCTCAACAGAGGAATCTAAAATGGCTGAGAGACACTTAAGGAAATGTTCAACATCCTTAGTCATCAGAGAAATACAAATCAAAACAACTCTGAGATTCCATCTTATACCTGTAAGAATGAACAAGATCAAAAACACTGATGACAACTTATGCTGGAGAGGTTGTGGGAAAAAGGGAACACTTCTGCATTGCTGGTGGGAATGCAAGCTGGTACAACCCCTTTGGATGTCAGTGTGGCAATTTCTCAGAAAATTCGGAAAAAACCTTCCTCAAGACCCAGTAATACCACTTTTGGGTATATATCCAAAGGATGGTCAATCATGC
This sequence comes from Ondatra zibethicus, assembly GCA_004026605.1. Classification (NCBI taxonomy): domain Eukaryota; kingdom Metazoa; phylum Chordata; class Mammalia; order Rodentia; family Cricetidae; genus Ondatra; species Ondatra zibethicus. Next base: position 412 of record PVIU01004863.1, on the reverse strand, counting down.
CACAAAGACATGTGCTCAACTATGTTTATAGCAGCTTTGTTTGTCATAGCCAGAATCTGTAAACAACCTAAATGCCCCTCAACCGAAAAATGGATAAGGAAAATGTGGTACATTTACACAATGGAGTACTACACAGCAGAAAAAAATAACGACATCCTGAATTTTGCAGGAAAATGGATGGAACTAGAAAACATTATTTTGAGTGAGGTAACCCAGACACAGAAAGACAATTATCACATGTACTCACTCATAGGTGGTTTTTAAACATAAAGCAAAGAAAGACAGCCTACAAACCACAATCCCAGAGAACTTAGACAACAATGAGGACAGTAAGAGAGACTTACATAGATCTCGAAAAAGACAAGATCTCCTGAGTAAATTGGAATCATGGGGACCTTGGGGGAGGGTTGAA